>CM035407.1:32422674-32430174 GCA_020310875.1 Ceratopteris richardii
AGGACCTGTGGCCTCTCTAATGCTGTCCATACTGATGTGGCTAATCCTGGTCCCTATATGGCTGCCCCATACATGAGGGCGGGTGTAACCAAAGTGTCAAAGAGCCACCCCTTTGTGCGGGGCTCTTGAAAATATGCTTGGTGGCGCTGTCTCTCCATCAAGGCAAGTGCTGCATACCCACGGGTTATGCGGTCACGTGGCGCCTGAGACATAGAGAAGACCCCTGATGCTGCTGTAAATGTCACTCCCAAGTAAACATATGATCCGACCACCTCAATCGGTCCACCTGCTGCTGTGAGCAAACTATGTCTGCCCACCTGTGCTGATGTATGAAAGATCATGACCTTGGTTTTACCAAGGTTCACAGATAACCCTCTGTGTGTGCAAAAGTCATCTAGGCCATGTAGATGCTGCTGTAGAGCTTCTGCAGACTCTGAAACCAGTACAATGTCATCAGCGTATAGAAGAATATGGACAGTGGACCCACGTACCTCAATGCCATCACTCCCCTGTTGCTGTGTGTAGTCCACTATCTCATCAATGTAGAGACCAAAGAGGGTGGGTGAAAGCGGGCATCCTTGCTTCACCCCGATAGTGCTAGCAAGTGGATGAGATAAGCCCTCGGGACATTTGACTCTTCTAGATACTCTCTCGTATAAGGCGTAGATTCCCAATATCATCTCCTCTGGAGCTCCGATATCAAGTAGTCGTCTGAAGAGTCGTCCCCTCGGAACGGTGTCAAATGCTTTGCGGAAGTCCACAAAGCAGCAATATAATCTCCTCTTCCTCACCCTTGCCTGGTCGATCAGGCATCTCAGAGTGAAGATGTGGTCAATGGTAGAGTAATCTCGTCTGAAGCCTGCCTGTCCTGGAGCTTTGATACTCTTCCTCTCAGCGAGAGTACTAACTCTGTCTCTAGTCCGCCCCATATAACTTGGCCAATATAGGGCCAATCATGATCGTCAGGTACGTAGCTGGATCCATAGTATCTCTTGACTTATGAATGGGCACTATGGTGTGCTCAGTCCATGAGTCAGGGAACCCTTCAACCAATGCACGGTTGAAGAGGTGGGCAATGAGTGGTGCAAGGGTTGTGCCTCCGTAGATGAGGTGCTCAGCCTGCAAACTGAAAAGGTCATGGGCCCTGCCATGCTGTAGACGGGCAATAGCGCGTCCCACCATAGTGGGTGTGAAGAAGTCAGAGGTAGTAGGACGTGAGCTCTGTGGTCTGGGAATGGGGGGCTGGTATGGGATCTCGTATAGGCTCTGTGCATAGCTATGCCAAGTGCTCGGGTCTCGGATGGGTGTCTGCTGTCTCCTCTCTCTCAAATGTCGCCATGCCAGTGCACTGTCTCGACTCATGAGTAAATGATAAATGTCCCAGTACTGTCTCTGCTCCCAGTCTCGCCGTTTGCGGCGAGTAAGGCTCTGCATGCGACGTTGTGCCTGTGTGTGTGTAATATCCCTCTATGCTCTAAAATGCGTAGGTGCTTCCGTAGCTCGCGGCAATCTACATCATACCAGCGGTTCTGAGGCATGGAACCTGTGCGTGGAGGGTGTATATATGTGCGGTGTGGGAAACTGCAGAGAGCTGAGTCGTGTAGGATGGTGGTGAACTGTGATGTAAGTGTATCCAAGGGTGAGAGTGGATCGAGGGAGAGTAGGCGGGTGTGTAAATGGTGTGCATAAACGTGTGAGAGCTCGTGTGTGAAGTGTATCGTCATGTGTGTCTCAGTGGGTGAGGGAGGGTCTAATGGAATAGGAGATGAGAGTGTGAATGTGATAAATGTATGGTCAGCACCAAGTGGGCGTCGTCCAATAGTAAGGGAGGTGATGAGTAAGTAAGTCCGCTCGAACCTGGCCAACGATGCATCCCGTTATATATAATGAGCTGATGTCGGCTGCCTAGCTCAAGCAGAGGTCTTCCATACCCTGTGGTATCCTGACCCATATCTGCCGATACTCTACTGGTGCTCATCTCCTCTGGGTTTTGGCTCTCATGAGATGTGGGTGATCCATGTCATATGCATCGCATTGATGTGACTGTGTGCGTCCATTGAAGTCCCCCATGAGGAAGACTTCACCTAGTGTGCTGAAATGTAGTATCTCATATGAAAGTGCTGTGTATGGTGAGTCTCTGTCTCGGATCGGTCCCCCAAGATCCTGTCCTGCGTATCGAGATCCGCCTGGAGGGAAGTAGCATATAGAAATGTAAATCCAGCTCCCCTGTGCTATCTCCATGCGAACCCACATATATCGTGCCTCCTCATCTCTTCCTATAATATGGATCCGGCTCTGTATCTCCTCTCTAAATACGAGAGAGAGAGAGAGAGAGAGAGAGAGAGAGAGAGAGAGAGAGAGAGAGAGAGAGAGAGAGAGAGAGAGAGAGAGAGAGAGAGAGAGAGAGAGAGAGAGAGAGAGAGAGAGAGAGAGAGAGAGAGAGAGAGAGAGAGAGAGACTTTTTAACGTCTATTAGAGGCCAAAATCGGCCCATGAGACAAAACATATACATCAGTATGATCCAATTTATTGTGAGCCCAAAAGGAAAATAAAGTGAGTACAACAAATGGGTATAAAAGGAGTGGATAGTAACTAGCATCAAGGGTGTGGGGTGCTATGGGTATGCACTATATATGCTCAATGGGTGAGATACAAATATGATATGCATAGGGAGGGGAGGCTCGATGGTATCACAGCCCACTAAATGCCTGGAGTGGGTGTAGGATATAATGCATCGGTGGGTAATGCATCATGGCGATCCTCAAAATGCTCTGAACGTCCAAATTGACAGGGGTGCGTTGTTGATGTCTCCGTATCTCCATGTCATGGCGTGCGTGAATCGCCTGTATCTCTCTGTGATGTGGACTGGCTCTTCGGAGTGGGAGTCTCGGTCGTCGACACTGTCGTCTAAGCTCCTCTGCTCTATGTAATGTGACACCCCGCATCGAGCCGGGTCCTCGAGTGGATGTGGGTCTGAAAAAATCTGTAATATAAGTTTGAGGGGGGGCCAGGTGTATCTCCATTTGCTGCTGGAGAAGTGATGCACGGTGCTTGAGCTCTCCTAGGAAACGGGCCCCCTGAAGAGCTGTGGGTAGCGGTCTCTGATGTCCTCATATGCCTTGCGTCTACATGTGTAGTGCTCCTCGTCCTCTACCTCCTTTAGGCATATCTTGCATAATCTCTCGTCCCTCGGGGTATGTGTAGCTCTCCCAAACTCAATCTCGAGCTTGTGTGATGATACTCTGAGCTGCCCAATGCCCACTCTCTCAGCTGGTGCCATGTATGTATCCATGTATCGTGGTCTCAGCTGGTAGAGAGAGAAAGAAAGAAAGAAAGAAAGAAAGAAAGAAAGAAAGAAAGAAAGAAAGTCATATTAACGTCTTCTGGAGGCCAAACTTGACCTATGAGACAAAAGCCATGTACAAATGTAGTAACCATGTGTAGAAAATGAAATGAAATGAAATGAAATAAACACAAAGCTATCTAGGTCTGGTAAAAGGCTGGGGAGACGTGGCTCTGACTCAGCAGATAGTGGCCACGTAATACAGGGGGATCCATAATAATATGAGTGAGCAAAACACCCTACCTACTGGTGATGGCCGGATCCCTACCTACTGGAGAGAGAGAGAGAGAGAGAGAGAGAGAGAGAGAGAGAGAGAGAGAGAGAGAGAGAGAGAGAGAGAGAGAGAGAGAGAGAGAGAGAGAGAGAGAGAGAGAGAGAGAGAGAGAGAGAGAGAGAGAGAGAGAGAGAGAGAGAGAGAGAGAGAGAGATATTAACGTCTTCTGAAGGCCAAACTTGGCCTATGAGACAAAACCATGTACAATTGTAGTAACTCTTGTGTAGAAATAAAATGGAATCGTACTCGCTATACAAAACTGTGTAGGCTGAAAAAGGCTTGAAATAACCCCAAGATAGTGTATCGAGTGATGGAGAGGTAGTGGGGATAATGTAGAGGTGTGGGAGGAGATGTGGCTTTGACTCTGCAGATAATGGCCACCTAATACATGGGGGTCCCATCATAGGAGTGAATATGTATATCCTAACTACATATAATGGGTGGAGGTGGGTGGAGTATGTGGTACATCGGTGACCGTGTGAGTGCCTCCGGAAGGAAGGCTACCGAGGTGGTGATGGTGCGCCTGTGCTCCATCATGTGGTCATGGGCTATCATGATGCGTGAGATATCCTCCTAGTATAGTCGTGGTCGTCTGAATCCAGCCCTATGTGGTCGACGTCGCACTCTCTGTGCCGCTGCATGCTGGAGCGTGAGCCCTATGCCTCTGGAAGGTGAGCCTCTCTGATGTAGCCCATCTCGTTGAAAGAACTGAGAGAGAGAGAGAGAGAGAGAGAGAGAGAGAGAGAGAGAGAGAGAGAGAGAGAGAGAGAGAGAGGGAGGGAGGGAGGGAGGGAGGGAGGGAGGGAGGGAGGGAGGGAGGGAGGGAGGGAGGGAGGGAGGGAGGGAGGGAGGGAGGGAGAGAGAGAGAGAGAAAGAAAGAAAGAAAGTGTTTTTACGTCTATTAGGAGGCCGTACTCAGCCTATGAGACAAATCGATGTACATGGGTGTATCTTCTGTCAATCAGAAAAGAAAAAAGTGCTGAAAAAACTGGTAAAACTGATAGAGATCTCCGTAGTATGTATGTGGGGATACATACCCATGGAAATTTTTGGGGGGGGGGGGTGTATGGAGTGCGATATCTATGATAGTCTATATGCAAAAGGGTAGTACAACAACCATGAGAATGCATTTGAAACGACTAACTAGCTCCACCCTGTGCTAGTGGGTGGGTGTAAGATGTGGTACATAGGTGGAGGTGGAGTCAAGGCCACGTTGATGGCTGCAATGGGATCGGCCATCATCTGGGATCGTCTCTCCTCCATGGCATGATGGTCACAAGCCTGGATCTGCGCAATCTGGTGTCGGTGAAGTCTCGGGGCTTGATATCCTATGGCACGGGGTCGTCTCCTAGCTTGAGAAATGTGAGCCTGCTGAAGAGTCACCCCGCTCGGTGTGTGTGGGGTGAGGAGGGGAGGGCTGCAGCACGTCGTGGAATAAAGAAGTCAGTGAGCTGACTCTGTCTCCCTCCTGTATGGTGTCTCCCTCTTGTATGGAGTGCTACAGTAGGCTGGAGTAGGGAATCTCTATGACTTTGTATCTCTAGTAAGAATCGCCCGAGCTGTCGTTGGTCTCTAGAGTCCATGATCTCTCCGAGGATGGGCTGCCCTGGAAACAGAGTCTCGTATCTGCCTCTGATGCCATCATATGCGCTACATCTGCATACAAAGTGCTCCTCATCCTCCATCTCTACTCTGCATATCCGCTCCTCTCTGGGAATGTCTGCGGCTCTTCCCGTCTCAATCTCGAGTCGGTGTGATGAGACTCTCAGCTGGCCAATCGCCACCCTTGAGGGATGAGGCATGTAAGTATCCATGTAGCGTGGTCGCTGGATGAAACCATCAGCTAGTATGTCTAAGAACTGGTCTCGATAGTGCGATAGTCTCGATCCCATGTGTGGTGTGTTCCATGTCTGACTAATGTAGAGCTGCCAGAGATCCTGTCTGAGCACAACATTCCTCTCACGACCAGAGAGGTGGATGTGAAGTGAGTCTGGGTCATATTGAAAAGGCGGCAATTTGTCCATATCAAGTCCATGACTATCAAACGAGACTCTAACTTGAGTGTACCAAGCTCTCTCATATCCTGACTCTGATATCTGTATAGATGCCTCAAAAGCTCTGTGTGTGAGTCTATCTGTATGGAGGTCCCTCATCCTCTGAATAAAGCAGATAGTCTGGAATAGTGCATCTACTTCCATGGGTGGTGCAGCTAGCTCTTCCTTGATGATGTCATGTGGTACCGACTGTTTCCCTCGAAATAATCGCGAGATCATACGTACCTGTGGCCTCTCGATCGCACTCCACTGGGTGACTTTGAGGCTTAGGGCCCAAACCGTCGCAGCATACATCAGAGCCGGTCTGACTAGTGTGTCAAATAGCCACTTGTTCGTGCGAGGCTCCTGGAAGTGTGCCTGGTGACATCTCCGCTCTAACATGGCTAAAGCTGCATATCCGTGTGTGAGTATATCGATGGCTGCGTGTCGCATGCTGAAGGGGCTAGGCAAGCTCGTGAATGTGACTCCGAGATAGACATAGGAAGTGACCACCTCAATCTGTCCACTTCCTGCTCTGAATCCTGCTCCATTCCTCACCATGGGGGAGGTGTGGAAGATCATGACCTTGGTCTTGCCAAGGTTTACTGTCAAGCCCCTCTGTGTACAAAACTCATCTAGGGCCTCCAGGTGGCGTTGTAATCCCTCGGGTGACTTTGAAATCAAGACAATGCCATCGGCATATAATAAAATGTGGACATGTGTACCTGCGAGGTCTGCACCTCTCCTCTAGCTCGGAGAATGTAGTCCTCAATGTCGTCAATGTAGAGACCAAATAGAGTGGGAGAGGGTGGGCAGCATTGCTTAACATCGATGGTGCTAGCAATGGCCTCAGACATACCTCCTGGACACTGTACCCTCCCAGTCACCCGCTCATAGAGTGCATAGATGGCCCAAATCATCCCTGATGGTACTCCCAAGCTCTGGAGGCGTTGGAAGAGCCTCTCTCGTGGCACTGTATCAAAAGCTTTGCGGAAGTCCACAAAGCAGCAATATAGTCTCTTTTTCCGCACCCTTGCCCCATCAATGAGGCAGCGCAGAATGAAGATGTGATCAATAGTAGAGAAAGCTCATCGAAAACTTGCCTTGCCTCGTGCTCGTAGCCCCTCAATCTCTGCAGATGAGCTTAGATGTGCCTCAGGTATGGCACCGTATAGTTTGGCCATGGTGTGGCCAATCATGATGGTCCTGTAGTTCCTTGGATCCAGGGTGTCGCCAGATTTGTGGAGAGGCCCAATGGTGTGCCTAGTCCACTCCTCTGGGAAGCCCTCCCCTATAGCCCCGTTGAAGACATGTGCAATCAACGGGGCTATAGTGGAGGCTGCATATATGAGATGCTCGCTATGCAATTTCGTGTGGTCTGTCGAACGTCCATGTCGTAGTCGTCCTATGGCCCTCTCAACCATCTTTGTTGTGAAGAGAGAAGAACTAGTAGGGAGAGGCTCAAGTGGCTTGGGAATGGGAGGCTATCTAGGTACCTCATATAACCTCTGAGCATAATCATGCCATGTGTGTGGGTCCCCAATAGGTGTGGTCGGGCGTGGCTCTCGTAGGATGCGCCATGCCGCAACACTGTCCATACTCATGGAGAGATGGTATAGCTCAAGCTCCTGTACCTCCTCAAAGGCTCGCCTCTTTCGACGTGTGAGAGTCTTCATCTATCCCTTGGCCTCTCTCTCTTTGTGATCTCTCCCAATGCTCGCTGAGCTCGTAGTCGGCAGTAAAGATCTTTGCATTTCTCATCATACCAAGGATGTTGTGGCATAGTCCCGGGAGGAGGTGTGTGACGAGAATGGATGGTGTGTGGGAAGGAGCTGATGGCTGATGTCTGA
>CM035407.1:32437674-32522674 GCA_020310875.1 Ceratopteris richardii
AGTATTGTTCTTTTGGATTGCACCCATCTCTATTTGCATAGTCTCTTCCTACTGTGGTTTTTCTTGAGCTTCTTTGATGTTGGAAAGCTCTTGAATTTATTGAATCTCATGCATGAGAGCATAATTTACATAGTGACTTTATTCTCGTGTGATTCTTGATGAGCCTTTGACATCTCCTAGGTTGTTGGGAAGTACTTGCGTATGAATTTTGCCTAGAGATGATTGTGTCCCCCTCTGAAGCGTATATGTGTAGACTAGAACTTGAGCTTGGATTTTTAGTTGAGTACTTTGAAGATTCATCAAAGATTACATTTTTTGAAGTAGTGATGGAGTGGTTCTCTAGATCCTATAATCTGTATGCATTAGACCGTTCATTGTATCCAATGAATATATATTTCTTCCTTGGGCACATGTACAAATGCTTAAATTCCAAATGTTCTAAAGTAGTTAATATTGGGCTTTTGTCGATAGTAGGCTTGAAATGGAGTCTTGTCATGTAGTGCACATGTGAAGCCTTTGTTGATTACGTGTACGACAGTGTGTACAACTTCGACCCAAAATTTCAAAGGTAATGCTTTTTTGTGAAGCATGGTGCATGCATCTCCATGACACTACAGATCTTCCTTTTGGTGACTCCATTTTTAGATGGAGTATGAGGCTCTATGTTACTTGCCTTTTGATGCCTTTCTACTTAAAGAAATTATCAAAAAATCATGATTGCTAAATTTACCACCTCCAATTGATATGATAGTCTTTATTGAAGTGGATGCCTGATTCTCAACTAGATGGACCCACTCTCCAAATCTGGAGAAAGTATTTGCCTTGGATTTGAGAAAATACACCCATATGTATCTAGTATGATCATCTACTAAGAAAAAGAAGTCCACTTAATGATGGTGTATTGATATGTCCACAAAGGTCCATGTGTACAAGGGCTAGAGGATTCCTTGCTCGGATAGAAGCCTCCTTAAGTAGCCCTCTGTTCTTTTCCTTGAGTGCAAGCTTTGCATACATCGTGCACTCGACCAATCTTTTACAATCCCTTAACCAATTGAGATGTTGAAATCTTGGTTAAGTAGGATACATGGCCATATCTCTGTTGCCAAAGTGTGGAAATTGATTCCTTAGTGAGAAAACCTTGTATAAGCCTGTTCTTGGTTCCTTGGGCTATTATATCCTTAATGTTAGGATCAATCACTTTTACTGATGTGTTGTCAAAGAGGAATGCTCATGATGATCGGTAATAACTTTGACTTAGAGGATAATCATGCATAGATTTGCTACAAAGAGTACATTTCATAAGGCTTTGCATTCTCTTTTGTGATTCGTAATTTGTACTTTGCCTTAGCCTTCAATTGGAAGACTCTTGTTGTTTCCTAAGTAGACTTCGCTTGCGTGGTCTTCTAACTCTTGAAAGGACTCATGATCCTTGCACATATGGGAGGTTGCTCCACTATCAAATGGCCATTCTCGTGATCAGTTAGAAGTGATTGAAACATTGGCTTCTATTAAGATGAAGATTGGGGGACTTGGAGTAGCCTTCCCAAGCTCACACACACAAAGGGTCCTTCTTGTATTACTTATGGTTATAAAATTGTAAAGCACTTAGTGCCAAATAATGTGTCAAAATGAGGTTTGATACCCTTGGAAAATACAAAATAATGCCTTAATGATTACAGTGGTGGGAACTTACTACTACCAATAGATGGGCAAAAATGAAGGGTTATATGGAGAGAGAGAGAGTTTACGAAATACCAAGGGGATACAAGAAAGAGTTCACTAAACCACTCTAAGTATACTTGATTGTGTATGACGAAGATGGGAGCCTAGTGCCACAATATGAATGTAACCTTGGGCAAAGTAATACAAGTAAATGGGTACCATAGGAAATTAATTAGGTTACTTGTGACTTTGAGAGGGGGAAAAATGAATTTTCTTATGAAACAATAAAAGAGCCTTCAATGACTTCTTCCAAAGAATCCACAACTTTGCGTCACATACCATGAAGCATTCCTCTCTTATACGTAAGGGTTTGAGGATAGGAGATTAGAAGAGCAGCTCATGTAGCCGGTCCTATAAGTGCCTCGGTCAATCATTGCAACCTGTTCTTTGATCCATGGCTCCATGGAAGTTTTCAAGCTCTTCATGCAAGTTGTCCCATGAATGGCTTTCTCTTGTATGCTATTGTATGCAATACATGTTCTTGTCTGTTTCACAATACTAGAGGTGTTCTGCATGACTCTCCCTCTCTCTCTCTCTCTGACGAGTTGATGCAGATGTGCCATTGCTTTTCTTGCTCATGCGCAAAGGAGAGAGAGGCTCTTGTAGCTACAAGAGGATGGTGCAATAGTAGATATCCAAAGGATCCCTGGAATTCAGAGTTGTTTTCGATTTGACGAGCTCTGGCAATAGCCGTTGCCCTCTCTCTCTCTCTCTCTTTCTCTCTCTCTCTCTCTTCCCCTCCCCCCCCCCCATGAGAGAGAATGCCTGTTACAACCTTGTTCTATGTGAGAGAAGAGTAACTTTGAACAATTTCTGAAGTTGAGTTAGTTAATGGGTTCCCATGAAGCCATATCTCACCCAGTGCTCCATCCTCTGACATGTCGCTCTATTGACCATTGTAGTGGACCAACCAAAAATCTATGCGAGGACCTTCGATGTGACACATTCACCAGCTTGCTCACTAAGTCTATCTTTGGCAATCTTAAAAGTGATGTTGAGAGGAATGTCGTAGGTGAGATTCAAACTTGTACAATGTTACTTGTAGAGCACAAGATGAGGCTTCAATCACTTCTCATGCTTGAGTAGTAGATGCAACTGTGGTTATATTAGTTGATGATGGTATTAGGCTTGGAATTACAAGAAGAAGCTTCCAATCTTGAGTGTATTCAGGAGCCTTGCTGGTATTGGTGTTGACCTAGCTGTGTTGGGTATAGGTTTTGTAGTTGTTATTCCTGATGTGATGGAGCTTGAACCAAGAACTTAGCAATGAGAGGAAGCGAACCAGATGGCAAGTTGGAGCCCGTAAAAGAGTGACATAATGAAAGGTAAGAAAAGAAAGGATGAAGGATGTTTAAGCTCGTAAAACATAGTTCATATGGTTAACGAAAAATGTGGGATTAATTGCATAACACATGAATGCAAAATGTTTTGATAGAGAGCACTAGCAAATAAGATTGAACATCACTTTAAAATTTATGAAGGAGACTCACAAAACTATTCCCAAACACTCCAAAAATTGGAGATTCGTCAATGATTCCTTGTACAATGTCAATGATTCCTTGTACAATGTCAATGATTCCTTGTACAATGTCACCATGAGGATGTTAAAGAGTGTTTATAAACACTAAAAAATGTGAGATCCAGTACTAACTCCACACAAGGGCCATGCCAAATGGGAAATGTCACTATGTTGTAAAGTTGCCACAATGAGGGTGGGAAGGAGAGGTAGAAAGGGGTGGAAGGGTGGGAAAATGGACAAGATGACACCAAAAAAATGCTCTATGGGCATAAGATTGATGACCAAAAGCCTCTTTATGAAGAGAAATCATTGCCACTAATAAGTTCTGCCATAAGCACCACCACCATCTCCAAAAGCACCACCACCTCAAGGTGAACCACCAAGATCACCTAGAGGTACGAGATCATGTAGAGGCTACACATGTAGAAGCGAAATGTAAATAAGAGTGTACCCATAAAATGAAAAAGTGAGAGAGACTCAAAGTGAGTAGACCAAGAAATGGATAAACTCACATGGATTAGAAATGAACTTGCCAAGAGCATGAAGTAGGTTCTCGAAGCTTCTAACCAAGTACAAACCAGGGGAGAGGCCCTCCTTATGTAGAGTTGGAGGAGGCTCTCCAAAGTACATCTCATGTGGGATAATTCTCCTTGAAGGAGAATGAATACAAGGCAGAACAAGTGGCAAGGTAGCCAAATTCAATGCGATACAACTAAGATAATGTGAAATGGAGTATGTCCTAGATACAAAATGGAGATGCACTCATATGGATACAAATGGAAATGAAGGAGATGAACTCACGTCATCACCAACTTTCACCTTCTTAAGTTCTAACAATCTCTCCATACCTTTGTTTCTCTACAAGCTCCATCGATCTGGCCACAAAGCAAGCTTCCTTGCATATAACTCTGATTGCCAATATTCAATTTTGAAGATGTATAGCTTATTTCAAAGCTTGTCAAAGAATCTTTCTAAGGTATAAATATTTTCATTGGAAGATCTTTGTTGAATTTTCTATGCAAGCATGAAATATTCAATAGCCACTCCTTGGTATCACGTCAGTTTTAGATTGTCTCAATATCAAGACTTACCATAGGTATACCCCATCTTGCCACCATGTAGATCACGAGACCAACAAAGTAGGATGACTTGAAGACGTAGTGCTAGGCTGAGATAACAAAGTGCAAGGTGGTCTTCACACTTTTTTGTCACCCTTTGTATAGAAAAACCTTTCAAAAATACCAGGTAGACCGTGGAAAACCTCTTTTGTGAGTCTAAGTGTTAAACCAGTAAGCTACTCATGTGGATCTGTCAATACCAACTCGCTAGCCAATATGAAGTACCAACAAAAGTAAGCCACAAACAAGGAGGGTTATTCATCCCAATTACACCTTACAGAGCATATGTTTGACAATTACTCTACAAATAGTCAGCTATCAAAACCATGGAGAGTACTAACATGGCAACATTTTCTGATGAACAGCTTGATAACTACAAACACAACTATGTACTAAGAGGGCTACCCACAATGACAACATCCTACACCAAATCTGGCTCTAGTCTTGTTCTGATTGTGTAGGAATCTGTATGGGCCATGGCTATGCCATCCATGGTCACTGCACCCCAAAGAAGGGCATGATCATCCTCTCGTAACATAACCTCCATGGTCGCCAACATGTACTCGATCCATCCTCTTGGAATGGTGTTTACACATCTGCTTTTGTATACAGGAAAAATCCAGTCCCACAATTGTCTTATCCATCTCCGTCTCTCTATCACTGCGCCTAACGCGAGAAGATCCATCTGCTCTTCCATGGCCTCATCCACCCGGCATTGAAAATGCTTGTGTGGATTACTAGTAGATGCCAATGATACGTCACCTACACAATGCATACATATAGAACAATGTATCAAACTCTTGATTTATTAATCTTGGCATACTTTAGTATTTATGAGTCAATAGCTATTATGACTACACTTATACGAGTACTATTCCTTTGAGGGCGATTACCAGCTGCTTGTTCAAACCTCTGAGGCTCAGTCACAAGCATGGCAAAGATATCCCTCCCTTCTTGGAAGATTTGAGGAAGATGTTTCACATGACCAATGACAAGTAAATTGTAATTCACATCCAGTTTTTCAGATCAAATTTTATTTGGAACCATTTAGATTATGATTCATTTAATGAAGTTATTCATTTAAAGTTTTAGTTACCTGCAGTGGGGCTACATTGATCCCCTTATGCTGATTTCAGCAACTATGTGATTTGTGTTTCTGTATTTGTGAGGTTGAGGCTTCGAAATGCAGCTTCAATTTTTTTCACTGATACCATTGTGATATGATTCATGGAGCAAAACATTGTTACTATTTAGTGTGCAATACTTTTGCCCGTCCTACTAAGGTTATCTTGATGATTTGGGGGGGGGGGTCATAGTACAAAGGCAGAGATTTAAATCGCTTATAAAAATCGGGATTTAAACGTTTTGATCGTTTTAATCGTTCCCACCTAAAAAAAAAATCGCGATTTTTATTCTTCACCACTTTTTATTTTTTATTTTTTATTTTTTAATTAAAACTAAAACATACTGTATGCAGCATAACATATCAGTAAAAAGACATCCATGACTAAAACCATACTGCATCAATGATCAATCATCATAATGTAAGTGTAATAGTGTATACATCCCGATCATCAATGATGAATCTGATATATGGGTCCAATCACCAATGTCATGGGCCATGGCCCCACGGCTCAAGCCTCATACAAATATCAAAATATATAGACTCTCTAGAGTCTAGACTCTAGAGTCTACATCCTCATCAAGATCCTCATCCTCATCCTCATCGAAAGCGCTAGTCCATGAGGATGATTCTGAGTCAAGTCCAAACTGTGCTGCTATAGTGGCAGCAGCCTCGTCTAAATCCTCATCTGATCGTGATTTTGCAGAGATCTCTTCCCAATCCTGCGGCCCATCAACGTGCCGACTCGTACTAGCACCCCTACGGCCACGTCCTCCGCCTCGTCGAGATGCAAATTTGCGAGGATGACGAGAAGTGGATGCCTCCATGATGTTACCTTTTGCATAAAAGGAAAAAAAAAACATATAAGAAACTGAATTTGAATTTGAAACATGATTCATGAATGATGAATCACAAATCACAATGTACTCACCACATGCCTTTTCCCTAGAGGTTTTGCTTCGGGTTTGTCGAACAAACCTCTGTTGCTCTTTAAAGAGCATGGAATAAATGTCCCTTTCCTCATGAGGTATCTCTGGAATATCCTTGACATCTGATATGTCAATAGTATCCACATTTACCTATAATTTAGAAAATTGAAATACATTATACAAATGAAAGATAAGTTACAACTTACAAGTATTAAGTTATAACTTATAACACATTACACAATTAAAGGGATCATGATTCATGATATAATCATATACCTGAAGTGGATGCGTGTAATTGCCTTTCTTTTCTAGCAACTTGAGATTACAATGGCAATACACCAATCTCTCAAGTTGCTCTGAACTCAACCTATTTCTCTTTTTTGTGTGGAATAGAGCCCAAGTGCTCCAATTCCTTTCCGCCGGGCCAGTGCTACAATCTTGTGATAAGACTCTGATAGCAAGCTTTCTCTACATAATACAAAATGCAAAGTTTAATGTTAGTTCAAGTTGTAACTTGTAATTTATAAAATTACAATTTACATAAATGATAATATAAAAGTTAAATATATACCAATAAAGGTGTGCCCAAGCCAAATCTTTCCCACCATGTCACGGGCGCAAGCTGATTCTCCCGTAAGCGTGCTGTGGGGTTCCCAAAATACTTCTCATTCGTACAAAATGCATACCGCTCTTTCACATTTTCACATATCATTTTCACATATGTGAGCCAATTATCTTCCAATTCATTATCTAAGTATGCCTCCTCATTACGCCATAATGGATGTAGAAGATGTGCAACTGCATGGATTGGTGTATGAAACCAATCCCATCTCCTTCTCACACATTCTAAGAGCTCATTCTTCCTTGAAAAGAAAAACATAAACATCAATCATCAATGTCCATTGTCCATTTAACATTATCATTAATCATGATTTATGAATCATGAACGATGAGTCTTAAAAATAAAAATTCAAGAGAAAAACAAAAAACAAAAATACTTACTCATTCTCCATCAACCCTTCTATCTTCTCAATGCACTCTCCAATACGATCTACATACTCATATATAAGGCCTAGAGTGCTTCCTTCCATGTCCGTGATCCTTAGCACACTATGAAGAGGCTTCAAAGCATGCATAATAATCTCACCCTTTTTCCAAAACTGCTCATCTCCCATCACTATGTTGGAGAACTGAGTGTACAATGTGTCACCTGACTTTACTTCTTGGATACTATACCATTCCTCTGCAACCACTGTGCGTAGTAGACCCTTTCGAACCCTAAGTACTCGTTCAAGAACAAGAAACATGTAACAAAAACGAGTAGCTGATGGTTTCTGAAATTGCAATGAAGAGTTTGCCCTAAATATATTTAAAACTTTGGGCTTGCTAGTAACAAATCGCACAATGAATTTTGCTTTCTCAAGCACAACTCTCATCCAAGATAACTGCCCAATATCCTCCATCATCAAATCAAGGCTGTGAGAGGCACATGGAGTCCAAGTTATCTTAGGATACTCTTCCTGTAACATACGGCCCATGGATACACAATTGGATCCATTATCTGTGATAACCTACATGACAAATTCAAAAATCAAGGATCATTTCAAACTTCAATCATCAAAGCTATAGTGTGACATGTCATTAGTAATTACACATTTGTAATATGGTATACCTGCACCACGTGCTCGGGGCCGATTTCAATAATGGCTTCCCGCACATGTCTATAGATGAACTCACCTGCATCATAATTGCCAATTGGCAATAGCACATTAAACATTTACATAACCAATATATGCATTATGCATGCAATGTGCATGATGCTTATGCATCATGCACATTACATGCATGATCATAAAAGATGATACCATAAAAGATGAAATATAAATCATGATTTATAAACTATGATCTATCCAGATTCTAGTTCAAACTTCATAGTTACAACTTACTACAAAGTTCAAACTAGTATCAATGATACCATAAAAGATGAAATATAAATCATGATTTATAAACTATGATCTATCCAGATTCTAGTTCAAACTTCATAGTTACAACTTACTACAAAGTTCAAACTAGTATCAATAACTAGAAAATATGTATGAAAGTTGAGACATGTGTCATGAATGATGAATCATACCTGTGACAGTAGTACCGGGCTGAAATGGCACGAAGAAACATTGTGCCCTTACATGATGATACTAAAATATTGTACACACTTCTTTTTCTTATATCTGACCATCCATCACACAATATAGAGCAGCCATATTTTTGCCATGTCATCCGCAAAGAAAGCAACTCTGTCTCAAGATTAGACTTTTCTTTCTTTAGTAACTTTGTTCTCAATACTTGTGCAGATGGTCCTTGCCATGGTGCACCTATTTTGCTGGTAGCATTTATCAATCTCTTCCATGCAACGGTATTAGCAACATTGAATGGAATGCCACATTGGATGAAAAATTTCGTCATCTCATGTGTGGCCACTTCCGTTGCTTGCTTTTGCAAGCTTGCTTTCATGCTTGCTTTCATGAATATACTAGATGGTAAATCATACGGAGTGTTCACTTGACTTACTTCAAAATCTGATGGTGTGGAGGATCGAGGCCATGAACCTTTGCTTTCAGTTCGTGCAATCTTAGAAGTACCTCCTGAATCATATTCTCCCACTCCCTCATGTTGGTTATCTTCATTCACCTCTTCCACAACATTACCAACTCCTCTATTGACTTGGAGTTTTGCCATCAGCTCATCAAAAACTTTGGGTGGCACTTTTGTGCATTTCCCAATGCCACCACCTTTCAGCCCAAGCAAATGAGCTCTTACACGTGAGCCTGAACCTGTGAAAGTACCTTCACAATGCTTGCACTTCCATGTATTTGGCCCGATGGTTTGCACATGAGAGCGAATAGGATCGGGCAGCCTTCCCATCTTTTAGAGATCCAACTTCCAAGCACTTCCAACCAAGCAATGTAGGCAACTGCCAACAATGACCAAGCACAGCTGAACCCTGGATCTTCCGAAAAAAATCGTCCAAAATCAGGGTTTTAAAGTTCTGCCCGAAAAAATTCGTCACAAAAAAGTAAAAAAATCGCGATTTTTTCGATTTAAATCGTGGACGATTAAAACGACTTTTATTTTGCGAATAAATCGCGATTTTTTTGCACTATGGGGGGGGTTAATAGAGAATCATGGAGAGTAAAAGTTTATATTTGACATCATCCAACTCTTTTGTGAAAGATTTCAATGACTTTAACAAATTCTTAGTTTGTTTATATACTGTCATTTTCTTTTTTGAATTTAAGCTCTCCATCTCTTTGTGTGCCTCTTTTCTTTGCTGTTGGAGCAGGTTGCAGCAAGCTCTTTGAGATCCTGTTTGCGGGAACAAATAGAGGAGCAGCTTATTTCTGCTGTGGACATCCTGAAATCAAGAACTAGGACCAGGTACCACAAAGATGCTGCAAATGTGTGTATCTGTTCTTTTCCATATTTTTTTATTGGCTGTATATTTTCTGTGTAGTGGTGTTCATGGTGAAAGAAAAAATACACCTGTTTGTATGGTATTTCTGTGAAAGTATAGTCAATGCTAACAGTACATACAATTCACAAAGGGTGTAGTTTACATGGAATATTGTTTATTTTACAATGATTGAGTGAGTTTCATATCTTCAGATGGTTGTTGTGGGGCTTTTCACTTTTCAGAATCATGGCAGTGCTTGTGGCTTTGTTGCATTTTGGGTTCAATGCACTAAAGCTTCCTAGTTTACATATCATTCTAGGGTTTCAGAAAAAAAGTGCCCTGATATATCTTCACCTTAGGCCATGAGAATGGTTGATGAAACTATTTGAGAGTAGCTCTCATTACTTCTTTCTATAACTCAGTCAGATAATTCAGACCAAATAGCTGAAGTTGGAAATGATATCTATCTTTTTACATTTTAGGAAAAAGCAAAAGTGACAGAAAGGACAGATACCATGTAAGGAAAAGTAAAGAAGGGGACAAATCAAACAAATGACGTTCAAAAGTAAACGGCAAAGAAGTTAAGAACTGATATACCACTGAATCTAACGAAGAAGGCAGGAGGAACTTAGAGAGCATGGAATATGAAGATGGAATAATCCTGAAAAAGTGTCTAAAGCAGTCAATCTATCCTTTCAAGTATTCACTATTCATGTGGATGCTGTCTACAGAGAAATCAACCATCAAATATACCTTGCATTCTGTCAAGTTATTTTCACTTATGTTTACTTATTTGTTTGTTTGTTTTAATGGCTAATACAAAGAGAGACTTATAGATGCTTGTTTTTATCTAATGAAGTGTTATAGTCATCTATCTTAATTTGTTTAAGAGGTATACATATCTGTCATGAATCTTTAAAACGTATAGATTTGGCTTGAGCTTTTATTTATTCAAATTATGTAAAATTTTCTCTTTTTTTTGTTTGACAGTTAAAATGCTCGTCTTTGTCCATTGAAGAGTCACTTTTGTTTAAATTTCTTTTATTATGTATGCTTATTTTACACGTTTATATAGTGGATTCTGCATGTTTTATCTATTTAAAAGCTTTAACTGTTTGTTCTGAATATTAAGAAAAAGGGTCTAGAAAATTTTCTTTATTTAATTGAGACCTTTAGACGTGTTTATCTATTTGTCAAAGAGAGCTAATATGATAGAGCATCTCTATCCTGTGAGCTTGTCCTTAACACATGTTCACACCACTGACTATTGCGACAAAGAGGTACGACTGTCTATCACATCGGGATAAGGTATGGCAATGTGGTTCTCAAAGAGCTATTTATTTACTAGAAAAGGGGAAGTTTCTAATGGTTAATGATAAGATATTTCAGGGTGTTCTTTCACTCTTTAGTTATAGTTTTATTTTAGTCTTTTGTTCTTTGATTATTATTATTATTTTTACTATTATTATTATTTTAACTATTTATTTATCTATTAAAAGAAATTGTATGTATATTTTTGAATTTTAAATTCCAAAATTTTATTTAATTAAAATTTTTTATTTTTAATTTTTGTTTCTCTTTTTTTTTTTATTACTTTATATATATTGGGATTTTAATTCTTATCTTATTTTTTTTCTTAAATTTTTTTTTGATCTATATTGTCATTAGTTTTTTAAATTTAGTTATTTATTGTTATTTTTTGTCTTTTTTGTTATTTTCTTATTATTTTAATTAATACTTGTTTGTTCTTTGTGCAAGACTTTCTTATGATTGAGTTTGCCCTCCACTTCCAGAAGTGATGGAAAGTCAGCTCGTTGACAGAGTAGGGATGTTATAGCTATCTGTCCAAGCTATAGCTTATGCATGATAAAATTTAATTCTGATACTTCTTGTTTTGGAGAGACATAGAAGTTGAAGATGCACTTTTAGTTTTTGTTTAGATTTTGGAATTATATATATTTGTGTGTGTGTATATGTGTGTGTGTGTGTGTGTGTGTGTGTGTGTGTGTGTGTGTGTGTGTGTGTGTGTGTGTGTGTGTGTGTATATATATATATATATATATATATATATATATATATATATATATATATATATATACTTACATACATACATACATACGTACGTACGTACGTGTGTGTGTGTGTATATATATATATATATATATATATATATATATATATATATATATATATATATATATATATATATATATATATATATATATATATATATATATTCATTATTATTATTATTATTATTATTATTATTATTATTATTATTATTATTTGTATTAATATATTAATGTAAATATATTATTCATTATTCTTTCTTAATATATTTATATTTTTTAGATTCAAATATTGATTATTATTTTGTAGTATGGCTCATTTTGTTTTGGTTTTCTTTCTTCTTTGTATTTTTCATGTCTTATATTGATCTTATTTTTTGTGTAGCCTCTTGCTTTCGTTTGTTGTTTGTTCTTACGTGTGTGTGTTTGTGTTCTCTATCTTGGGTTTGTAAGTTTGGATAACTCTGAACTTATGAAGGTATATATAATGCATCGGGACCACTAGAGAGGGTAGAATAAAGGTGGGTGGTTGCTTAAGATAAAATGGAGCAATTTGTCCTTCTCCAACAGGTCCTGTGACATCTTTGATGACAGGCAAACAGGCATCATATTTCTTCTATTCAAGCATTCTTATCTTAAATAACCTTTATTCTCTCACGCCCTTTGGTTGGATTCATGGAGTAATGTCAATTTGGCAATTTACGTGAATAGCTAATCGCATAGGATGAGAAGCCTTAGTGTCAATGAGAAGCCTTATGAGAATACAATAATTGTTAGATCTTGTAACAAAAGTGTGAAAAACAATCCACATCTCCATAGCTCAAAAACATTTTCTTCTTCACTCATTCAGATACTAGGATGTAAAAAAGTGGGTAGACAGGAACTTGGAGGAAAGTTGAGAGATGAAAAGGGGTAAGGGGAAGGTATAGGAGTTGTGTGTTTGTACATGGACAAGTCTACTAATGTTATTTTTTGGTTATTAGGGACACAAGAAGAGTGATTGAAGAACTAGAGAATGTGATCTCTTACAATGATTCTCTTATAGCTTTATCCACAAGTGCAGATAAATCAGTTCTTCCGCCTGGTCTTGAGCCCATTACAGTTCTTGGTAAGAGCTGTGACTTCCTGGATTGCCTTCTTATTTGTGTAATTTGTAGTGGAAAATATTGCTCAATAACATAGGAATTATTGATTATTGGATTATGCCTATTCAATAATCACAAATTGTTTGGACGTGTTAGGAGGAGCTTTTGATGATGAAAGAAAAATGGATGAGTTGAAGCAGCTTTATCGAGTTTATGTGACAGAAGCATTTAGCACTGGTCAGCTTGAGGATGAAAAAGTAATGTTATTTTCTCATCATGTGAAACATTAATATAATGCCTTTTGGTATGGTATAACTGTGGTGCTATGTGTTATTAATTGTAGGTTTCTTCTCTGGCAAAGCTTAAGAGGATTTTTGCATTGGGAAACCGTGAATCTGAGGACATTATGTTAGAAGTAACAAGCAAGGTATATAGGAAACTTCTGGCACAGGCTGCAGTTCCTGCAGGGGAGCTTGATCAAGCCTCCAGCAAAGCAGCTTTTCTGCAAAGCTTGTGCGACAAACTTCGCTTTGATCCTGAAAAGGCTAAGGAGCTTCATGAAGGTTAGTGCAGTTTCTCCTAGTAATTTTTGCTGATATTAGGTTTGGAAAGAAAAACAGCAGTTCAAGATTAAACCTTTATGGTAGTCTGCCATAGCACTTCTTTGTCACAAGTGTAATTAAGTTTTAATGATGAGACTCTGGAGTAATTTCAAATTGCTTTATGGATATACATGTAGAACACATTCTCTCTCTGGAGCAAGCATCATGAAATTAACATCATGCTTCTCCTATTTCATTAGTTAATTTTTGTAATGTCCGTATGCTACTGTCATATTTCAAGTTTGTTAGTCATGAAATGCAAACATATGGGCTGCATCATATCAATTTTTGCTTCATATCTGAATGCTTTGCAGTAATGTTGATAGATCTCTAGGATGGTATTGATGAAAACAATGTGTATGGTGTTCCATTGAATGCAAAACCATACATTGTGGTACCACTGGCTTTCTGATACAGTGCTACTTTCTCGATAAAAGATTACAACAATCAAATTGTTCTGCATGTTTACATACAGAACGCCAAATGTGGTATTCGGTAAATAACTAATTATTCAGTCTGAGATTAGGATGGGGGCTGCTAGATCCACTACATCCTTTTCTATGTACCAAAAAGATATACTATCTTATGGTTTATATCATTTATATTTTTATCTTTCTTTTATGTTTATTTATTTGAAAGTTTCAAAATATCAGTTTGCTTCTTTGGATACAAAGAAGCCCTGTTCAAAGTGAAGGGATGTGTGACTGTTAAGGTGAATGTTTCAAGTACACCAATGTTCTGTGACCCTTTTTGTTTGGGGGGCATCTTTAGGCATAGAGAATTATGCAAGGGGGTTTGCAGCCTATTTTGCAGCCCTTTCCCCTTCCAATTAAAGTTCATTATTGAAGATCTAGATTGTTTGCTTATGTGCTTGACCATCAATGTGTTTCAGAAATCTATAAACAAAAGCTTCAACAATGCTTGTCTGATGGTGTTCTGAGCGATGATGATGCCAAAGCCCTTCGACGGCTGCATGTGCTTTTATGCTTACCACAGGAAGCAATTGATGCAGCACATGAAGCTATTTGTGGCCGTTTATTAGAGAAGGTGGTAAAATATGCCATTTCAGCCTGTGATAATACAGCTATTCCAAACTTAAAGCTCATCTGCCATTATTTGCAGACTGTAGATGAGGCCATAGGAGCAGGTGTTGATGGCTATGATGCGGACATGAAAGCAGCAGTGCAGCGGAGTGTCAAAGGCTTGAGACTAAGCAGAGAATCAGCCCTTGCCATTGCTAGCAAGACTGTAAGTATCTATTTATTTTTTCCTTTTTCAATTTCCCCTTTTTTGAGTTAGTCAATGTTTGTACCTCTGAGAATGAAATAGATATTGAAATGAAATTTGATGTGGAGGAATAAATTTCTATCTTTTGTTTGTAGGTTCGTGCAGTTTTTATCGCTTTCGTCAAAAGAGCTCGTGGTGCAGGAAGCCGTGTGGAATCTGCCAGGGAGTTGAGGAAATTGGTGACCTTCAATGTCCTAGTTGTCACAGAGCTTATATCGGATATCAAGAGCTCTTTTGGTAAGACAATGGAGGAAAAAGCAGAGGATGCTGTCAAAACAGAAGAAGAGGAAATAGAAGAGGAAGAGGATGAATGGCAAGAACTACAAACATTACGAAAGACAAAGCCAAAAAGTGATGATATTTCTGGGAAGAAACCACAGTTTGACATAACACTGAAGGATGATTTGGATCTACGTGAAAGACTTGATTTATATCGGATCTATCTTCTGTTTTGTATATCTGGTGAAAGCAGTGGCATGCCTATGGGAACACAAATAGTGGTAAAGAAAGATACAAATGAGTTTTTGAGGCTTGGTCAACTTGGCAACCTGTTAGGCCTTACCTCCAAGGAGGTTGCTGATGTACATAAAGGTCTGGCAGAGCAAGCCTTTCGACAACAAGCCCAGGTAATACTTGCAGATGGCCAACTCTCTAAAGTGAGAGTAGAACAACTCAATGAACTTCAGAAGCAGCTTGGTTTACCATCGGAGTCTGCTCAGAAAGTGATCAGCAATATTGTGAATACAAGAATGCGTGGAGCTATTGAAACTGCAATTAATTCAGGGAAGCTAAGTATTGAGGAAGTGAGAAGCCTCAGAGAAGCAGGTGTAGATATTGATGTTATGATTTCAGCTGATGTTAGAGAAAAGCTGTTCAAAAAGATTCTCGATGGAGTTTTCTCATCTGGAACCGGTGACTTTTCTGATGAAGATCTATATGAAAAGTATCCAAAAGACCTTGGGCTTGATCTGATTCAAGCGAAAGCTATGGTACAGCAAGTTGCGAAGGAGAGGGTGGGTAACACATTGATTCAGGCAGTATCTCTTCTCAGGCAGAAGAATTTAGATGGAGTGGTAATTTTTTTACTCTTAAGTTTGTATGTTTCAGTGCATGAATTCTGATTCTAAGTGAGATTATAATAGCAGGGTTTAATGTTAGAAAGGATTTGGAGCCCTAATTCGTAATTAATGCTAACAGGTGTCCTCCCTGAATGACATGTTGGCTTGTGACAAGGCCTCATCTTCCGAACCACTGTCTTGGTCCGTGCAGGAAGAGCTTTCTGATCTTTTCTGCGTTTTTTACAAAAGTTCCCCTCCACCAGAGAGAGTGAATCGTCTGCAGTATCTTCTTGGACTGGATAATGATAGAGTTTCAACTCTGCTGGAGACAGTAGATTCTGGAAGGTTTAGCTTGGAAGAACAGGAAGAGTTTGACTTTTAGGTGACAGGTTATTGCTGATTCTTCTCAGGGAAAGTTTTGCAGATTATTCTACAAATTTTGGTCAGCTGTCGAACTTTGGGAGAGGACATGATTTGTTGCTTCTAGTGCGGATTGTTTTGGGGCCAAAGCGAATATCATTTTTCTAAGTTTTGAGAGGATACAAGGCTGGCAGTCTTTCTTTATGTGGGAAATATTTATTGGAAGGCAGTTTTTTTGAATTAGGAATTGCAGCTTTTGTATCGACAAATTTTGACTGTTTGGGATAAATAAAGGTTTAGATCCTGAGGAATGCAATTCTCTACTTGTAGACGAGCTCATTAATGAGCAAGTAGAGTGTCTCTTTCCCTCTTAAGGGCGACAAAATACAAGGTAAAGAACTAGAAATCCAATTGAGGGATGGTGAGGTTTGTATTTATTTGATATTCATATGTTGAACAAATCTCAAATGAGGGAATCCTTTTCTCCGTGCTGAGGCTGGTTCATAAATGTTTGGAATGAAGGAGGGACTGCACAAACAGCTGGTAATTCATCTGGAGCCTGCTTATTTGGAATGGACGGACTGCACAAACATGATGCTTGTCTGGACTGTTATAATTGTGTTTTCAGAAGCGAAAATCAGACATAATCCAATTCACTTTTAGTTGTGCCACAAGAAATTCTACGTTTTTCAAAAGCTTGTTTAGCCATTGCAAATATGATATAAAGTTACCAAAGATATACATGTTTTTTTTTTTTTTAATATGATATTGAAGAGTTGATCTCAGTGTGTTTTGCTCTGGGCAAGGTCTCCTTTCTGCTGTTGCTGTCAGTGAGTAAGGTGATTATTTGGTTGTTTCAGTAGTGTCAAGTTCTTGTCCTTTAGATACATAGCATTTACTTGTATCAAGTGCTTATTCCTCCACTCAATGCCTATGTATACTTGAAAGGATACCAGCATCTGAAGGCAATAGCCTAGAGGTACATTGTTCTTTGGCATCCAGTCAGCTTTGGCTTGATACATGAAAAGTAATAGCCCAAGAAGCAAGATGAATATAAGTAAAGAAAAAATTTGATGTGCTACAAGAGTATATATGTACAATAAGAAAGTAAAATCTAAAACAAGGTACTTACACAACTTATACTAGCCAAAGAGAGCCTTCCAAAGGTGTTGATAAAGAGGCTAAGAGTGAAGTGGTTGATTAAGAGGCTTACCCACAACTCCTAGTGCTTCTCCTCCAAGTATGCAAGAGGCACACACACTCTTTAAGGCTGACGAGGAGGCATTCCAAATGCTGTCCAAAAGTTGATGTCACCCTCCTCCAAGGTGTAGGACTCCAGATTGAATAGTAGATTAATGCCAAAGAGTGAAGACTTAATGAGTTGACTTCATGAATTTACATAGAGTTTCAGGGCTGACAGCTTTTCAATAAGAGCGTCCTTTATTACTTGTGTTTCTTCAATATTTAAAAATTCTCTTTGTTGCTTTCCAATGTGTCATTGAAGATCTGTGCGTAAATCTTCTTATTTGTGACACTAAATACTCAGTATCACGTCTAGTATTACATACATAGATCAAGCTATGAATAGTGTATCATCAAATGGATCTTTCTTATCATCAAGCTATGAATAGCTTGATTATTTAGTGTATCATCAAATGGATCTTTCTTATCACTATAAAGTGATAAATTTCAGTTACGTTTCTTCATAGGTGCGGAAATGTTCTTTCAATCTAGAATGTAAAATCTTTCAGGTAGTTTTTGAATGTGCTTCTTTTAGTTCATAGA
The DNA here is from genome assembly GCA_020310875.1 of Ceratopteris richardii. NCBI lineage: Eukaryota > Viridiplantae > Streptophyta > Polypodiopsida > Polypodiales > Pteridaceae > Ceratopteris > Ceratopteris richardii. Next base: position 32,455,783 of record CM035407.1, read on the forward strand.
GAAAGACTATCTATCTTGAGAAAATTGTGCGCCTAAGTAATAATGCAATATTCTCATGTTTGAGACACCAAAGGTCCTTTTTTTATTTTTTCTATTTTTTCTTTCTTCATTGGGATCATGTTACTAAGATATCATCTCTCTCTCTCTCTCTCTCTCTCTCTCTCTCTCTCTATATATATATATATATATATATATATATATATATATATATATATATATATATATATATATATATATATATATATATATATATATATATATATATATATATATATATATATGATCAAAATTAGTATATATTTTTCTATCACTTAATGTCTTGGTTAGATGGGTCATCCTTTTTTTATTAGATATGCTTGATTTTTTTGATACCAAGGTCTAGGACTTTGTTTGAATTCATAAAAGGCTTTTATCAACCTGGAAACCAGGTGTAATATTGAAGACTGATTTATATATACTTTCTCATGTAAATCATCATTGGAGAATGTTGGTTTAATATCACGCTGATGAATTGTTCAACCAAAATGTGATGCAATACTAACAATACATCTAATTGTGGTCATCTGGGAAGTATAGTTATTTTAATATAGTTATTTTGTATAAAATGGCTTTCACTCGAAGGAAGTTCACATAGTAGCTAGGTTTCATTTTTCGCAATTGATTTTAACTCATCTTTCATAGTTGCAACTCATCTTTCATGGTTCTACTTCATTTAGAAGAATTTTAAAGATAAAATCATTAGAAACATAGTCGGTGATGCGTTTAATTCGTTATGCAAGTCTAGCTTATTTCCGGCTTTGGTACTCGAGTGGTTTCTCTAAGCTAGATTTACGATGAGTACGGAAATCTTGTCTAGGAATTCTCTTAGAAGTATCTTTATCCATTGAGGTTTGTAAATGTTTAGGAGTAGAAGGAACAAGTTAAAGTTGTGATGATAACATAGATGAAGATTGAGTAGTAGTCCTAGAGTTAGATGGTTGATGAAAGAGAATTCTGAGCTACAAGAGATGGTTACATAGATGTTATAGTTTTCACTTTCTTTGCCATTCAGAAACAAAGGTAGGTTTCCACTAAAAGAATAAAATGGAACTTTAACATCATCCATTAAAGAATTATCTTCTAAAAAAACATCTCTATTATCTTCTTGGTCATAAGATGAATTAATCTATACCCTTCGCTTTTATGTCCTATAAGGAAGCGTTTCAATGCTCTTTGATCTAGTTTATTTCTATGTCCACTACGTTTATGCATATAAGCAAGATAATACAAAACTCTCAAATTTTCTATGTCCACTACTTGACGGATCCTCTTCAGGGGAGAGGATATCATTCTCCCATCAGATCCCTCTTGGGTCCTGTTTTCCAATGCTTGGTTTGAGGGAGATGAAGATTTGTGGGCTGAATTTGCGAGAACTCTGGTGCTTCAAGGTATGGGTTATAGCTTCACTGGTTGCCAGTGAAGAGATGGGAGACTCTGAACTCGTGTGCAGACTCCTCCTGTGAGCCGATGCTCCTTGTGGGTATGGCATATTCCAAGTTCGCATATTCCAATGTCATGACCGAGGCATTGGGTATCTCACCGCATTGATCCTTCGGGGTTACTCCACAATCTTTAGGTTGCAAGGTCACGTATAAGACTTCTTCGGAAGATGAAGCGACGGATAGATTCTGCCTTCTGAACGGGTAAGCCTCCTTGGGCCCTCATCCTCGACTCAGGAAATCATGTGGGCCCCACTTAGTTTTGATCTTGTTGCTCTCTAGGAAGAACACTCTATGATGTCTAAAGGGCGGGGGCTTCTTAGAATTGGAAATTCTTTTGCCTAAAAGGAAAAAAGGTCTTGAGGACTTCCAAAGTTGGTTGCACACCTCTCTTTCCATATTTTCCATAGAGTCTCCCCTCTTATAGCATTCCACAATGCTAAGGAACATCCGATTGCTTCACCCAGCAAAGCTTGCTTCGAGTTGATTTGTCCCTCTTTAACAACATGATTCTCTCGAGGGCCCCTCAAATTGATATTGATTTGGGGCACGAATAGAAGAGGTGTCCCAAGTCTCCCATGCCATGAAGGCATCGTTTACAACACAAGGACCCCACAAATTTTGTTAGCTTTTACATTGGTTGAAATTCCACTATGTAGGATTTGCCACATAAGCACGAACTTTTTTACTCGATGAGGGGATGCCAAAGGGATTGGAACTTAAAGTCCCACCTCTAGTTTAACCAATCCAGACACCACTTCCTATTGAGTGTGACATGAAATTCCACATCCTTCGTTGATCGCGTAATTTTCTCAAGGCTATTGCCATTGTGCCATCTCAAACCCTCCAGGTGAGAAGAGTCTTGACCTATGAGGAGGCGAGTCCTTGAGTGTTCCCAGGCATTGAATTGGCTCTGCAATAAACACCGGATCAATGTTCGGATCAATGTTCTTGAATCTAATCCACTAACAACTTTCTTGGTTCTGGAGGTGTTTCCACAAACGGAAGCCTTTGTTCCAAAGCTTTCTAGATTTTTGGAGGTTCCAAGACTCCACACTTCTAATGCCCTTGATAGGGAACCAAATTGAATCATTCTGTCTAATAGCGACTGCTCATTTCCAATCATCCTTGATTGTGATAAACTGTTTAACCTTGTTCCAACACATCCATAGCGAACAAACCAAGCTTGAGCCTTTGGGAGTCATCGAAAATGGGGAGAACAAAACGGTGAGAAGGTCGAGACCCTTCCACCCCAAGAGACCCACAAGCTTAAGGGCACTCCTGTTTCTAAAAATAAGTTTGGAAGAGGCATCAGTATTGCTCCACGCTTTAATTAACCAATTTGCTGCTAACTTATTGGCCATTCCTTCGATGCCCAGAACACCCAAACCACCTTGATCCTTTTGGCTAATGCAAATAGTCCATTGAGTTTTGGGGATACCCCTTCTGTTAGGGTCACCCGTTCAGAGGAAGTTCATGCAAATTCTCTCCAATTCGAAGATCTCTTGGTCTTTTGGTCTCCAACAAGAGAGAAAGTAAAGCATCGAAGAGAGAAGGAATGTATTAATCACCATAACACGTCCAACTAGATTAATCTGCATACCTTTCTAGTATGCCAAGCTCCATCGTTGCCCCATCGAAATGTTGAATCCCATTGGGATACCTAAGAAACGGAAGATTTGACCACTAGGAATCAACTAACGACCATGGTCAATAAGCAATTGAGGAGGATGCCCAATAACTGCCCTTAAAGCAGTTTTAGAATTATTTATTTAGATTCTGACGCCTCATAAAAAGTATCCAGACAACTCCAAAAAGTGTTAATGCTTAAGGTGTCATTATGCACAAAGACATTAGTATCATCGGGAAAAAGCATCATGATCATTTGATCTTGATTGAGAGGTAGATTGAGGCCCTGAATACGATCTAAGTGAACTTGATGGTTAACAAGGCAGCTGAGACCATGGATCACGATAGCAAAGAGAAGAAGAGCCAACGAGAACCCTTGTCTAGTAGAACATTTTAATCTAGTCACTTGAGGGAGTTGAACATTGATGTTTATTTGAGGAGTTGCATTTCCCAACAGAGTAGAGATCTTCTTAATGAATTTTTGGGCATAGCCCATGTCTTTCAACGATTGAAGAATGAAGTCCCACTTGAGTCTGTCATAAGATTTGTCGAAGTCAATCTTAAGGAAGAAGACATCTTGCACTGATTCCTCAACAAAAAGGAGACCTTCCCGAACATCAATGATAGCCTCGAGGATGGACCTTCCCTTAATGAACCCTTTTGATTCTCACTGATCTAGTCTTGAAGGTGAGAGGTAATACGATTCGCAACTGCCTTTGCCAGGATCTTGTACTGGTTTGCAGCATCGTAATTGGCTTCCAATTTTCAATTCTATTTTTGCTTCCTCTTTTGTGAATGAGCTTGATGAAGCCCTCATTAAGATAATTGGGAAGTGTGCTAAAAGCAATAGCCTCTTGCCATACCAACGTAAAGGAATGGCCACCACATGCTTGAAGGTATTGAACTCATTGGTAAGGCAATCCAACCCCGACCACTTGCCATTTCAAAGGGAATCAATCACCTCCAAAATCTTAGCATCCGAGTTGGAAGCTTTGCAAAGAGCTTTCAGGTTTTGTGGGATTTTTGTTTTGGTTGTAAAGCGCAAGATGGCGGCCATGCAGTTGCATTTGTGAGGAGAAAGAAGCGCAGAAACCGCCAAGAGCTGGGTAAAGTGGTTGAAAATCAAAGTACTATTTTCTTCATCCGTTTTGCATTCAACCCCATCAACATCCATCATGAACGGAATCGTTTGCTTGGATTACTTTTTCTTGAGAAGGTTGCACATCTCTTTAGTAGGTTTGTATGCCCTACTTGCCCACCAATCTTTAAAGTATATTTGGCGATTCTTTCTTTGAATTTCTTCTTCCTATCTCATCATGCTTTTGATTTTTTAGAGTCCAATATGGTATTACGAGTGGCCTTGGTTAACTTCTACCTCCAAACATCATAGCCTCTGATAAAGATTTTCCCTTCTAGCGCAATGAATGGCTTGACGATTCTCATGAGCCCTGGCCAAGATGTAACGAGTCTGTAGGACAACCCCTTTCCAACACCTGGCCAACGAGGAGAAGAAGACAAAGGCCATGCTCCAAGCCTTGATAATCTCACGTTGGAACGAGGGGAGAGAGAAAGTGGTTGGATTGGCATGAAACCAAGGGGAGTTCTTGAGATTAAGGACATCTTGAAGGTAATCACAATGGGGTAGTGATGAGAGATGACCAAGTCCACAATTTGGGAGAGGGAAGGCGGGCCCCATTCGTTGATGATATTTTGCGAGATGTATCCCCTATCAAGTTTGGCTTTTCACAAGTGAGCACCATCTTGGAGGTCTGACCAAGAGAAACCAACAACATCCTTGATCTTCACTGATCGAGGTGTAACTTGAATTGGTCCCAAACTTCCTCTTGCCCATCAATACCCGTCTCTTCCTCCCCCATCTATCAGAAAGGACCTCCACTATTGAGCCCACAAAAGTTATATTGATCAAAGTCAACCATAGTCAAAGTCTAAGAGTCAAAGTCAACATGAGCAAAGTCAAAGCATTCAAAGTTCAGGTGTTAAGGTGAACAGGTAGTGCACAAGTAGTTGTTCACAAAGGTTATATGTTGTAGAAAGTTGGTTGCATGTTAGAGAGGATCTTTCTGTAATTTCTCTAAGGTTCAAAGGGCTTTTAAAGTGTTTGGAAGGTTCAGGTGAACCCTCTCTTAGGTGCACATTTGAAGAATGAACATATGTGAAGCGGCAGCGTACGCAGAAGTGAAAGTATGCCCCCTCCAATTAAAATTTTTGTTTAAGTCTAAAGTCACTAGAGGACAAAACATGGATTCGTTGGCTGCCCACTTTTGGAGACAACCTTGGGACATCAAAGTAAGCACCAAGATACTCTAGCAGTTAGGAGCATACGTGAACCAACACTCAAATCAAGGCAATGCATTATTCTTTGAAGACGAAGCAAGGTGAGCATGGTCTAGACTAAAAGAGAAGTGTGAGAGTCATACAGAGTGTGTGCGACACAGAGAAGTGAAGTGCAAGGTGTGCAAGAAGAGTGACTTTTAAGTATGTAGAGAAGGTGAAGCAAGGAATATCAAGAGTTCCAAAGTCCCATTGAAGGTGCGCGTCGAGAGAAGGTGTCCATCCCTCCCCTTATTGGAAGCTTGGTGCAAGGTGTGCACAAGGGAAAGCTTGGAGAAGGTGGAGATCTCGTGCAGAGGTCGACGACAAATTCTAAGTACTTTGTAATCTTGTTTCATGGGCATTATTTAGTCTTTGGCATACTATGCAGAGCATTTGGCTTATGTACAAGCTTGTATTCTTCTCTTCCTAATTGATCAGAAGCTTTCGGTGTCATTAATTCTCTTGTTCACACTCTCCATTCTCCTACAAACACTCAAATCCCTTTCTGCACAAGAATCCCCCAACATCCACCATATTAAAGTCCCCACAAAGAACCACATTGGGGGTAGAGAATCCAATGATTGCCAAGTGGAAATTCTTTTCGAATCGGTATTAGGAGTGTACAAGTAGATGATGGAAAACTACAGAGGACCCCCAAAAGAAGCACCAACCGACCAATGGGAATCCACAATTCTAGTGTGCTAACTTATACTGATGCTGATAGCCGCCCCACAATTTCCCTTGGGGTATGTGGCGAAGAGCCAAACATGGGACGAGGAAATACACTTAAGTCTCTTTTGTAGTTCCTCCCCATCGATTTTGATCTCTTGACGACAGATGAAGTCCGGGTTTATGCTTTCATCACGGATCCACTGGCCAATCACAATCGTTCTTGAGGGGTCTGATAGCCCTCTAACATTGAGAGACACGATAATCATTATTGGAGGTTGAGATCTTTGCAAAGAGGGGCATTGTCCCTCTTTTTCTGGTTTTTTTTCCTTGACTTTTTTCTTTGAGATAAAGGGATCTTCACATAGGAGTTTTCTATAATAGGGCTCTTCCACAATATCTCAGCCGGTTGTTTCGTTTGTGAGAAGCCTTATTCAAAAGCAAGTCTATTATCCTTTCTAGGATTGTGGAACCAATTATGGAGCTTTCACTATCCTGGCTAGCATCACTGCTGGTAGTGAGCCCAACCTCTTTGCTAGTGGTGTTTCCTTCTTGGTTGCTTTCCTTGCAATTCGAATCTTCAAGGGTTTCCCCATCGCTATGATAGTCTTCGTGATTCATTCCCCCTAGATAATCGAGGTTGTTGATCTCCTTTTACAAGTTGTGAAAGAAGTTTGTTTCTTGAGCCGTGCGAGAGGGGACTCTTCTCAATAATAACTTTAGGGCTTCTTGCAACAAAAATCTTCTTTTAAGAAAAGGAATTTCCTTTCTTATCGGATGTAGAGATCTTAGAGTGTTTTAGAATCTTTGGTGGACTTGGAGGTACTAACTTTCTAAGTACTAGAGCTAGAACTAGAATATGAGGAAGTACTCTTTTCTTTATCCTTCCCTTTGCTACCTTTTCCTATTGCTTTCATAGCCATTCTTAATTTTTGCATAGACTCCTATGGATCTTCATTAATTCTAGATTATTCCTCTTGTAGGATTAAATTTTGTAGTTTCCCAAAAGTTACTAGTGTGTTAGATGTGGAAAACGTTTTAAGGAAGGACATGTTAAAAATCTACAAAATGAGTTTAGAGTTATAGTCACAAGTTTCTCATTTTCCATAGAAAAATCACTCTCTTTCACTTTGCCACACTGCCCCCACTCGGCACCTATCCTTCCTCCCAATGTGTCCCCCTCTTTGCCCAGCCCCCCTCCTTGCAGCCATCCTACCCCTCCCTCCCTACCCCCCCTCGCCCCACCCTGCTCTCCTACTTCTCTGCTCTCCCCTCCCCTCCTAGCCTCTGCCAAAGACTCTCGCCCTCCCACTCCCCCTTCCTCTCCCTTGCTCCTTTCTCCCCCCACCATCCCTAGTCCACCTGTGCTTTCAGATTACCTCAATCCCCTCCCTGCCTTTGTCTATTGAAGATCGGAAAGAAGGAAGCAAGAATAGAGAATGTTTTTTTTTCCTTAATTAGTACTAAGCTAAGGTTCCCGCCTCTTTGGCTTTCTTGCTTTTCTTCTCCACATGTGATAGACATGGATACACATGGAACCCACCCCTCAGAGGGGCTCTTATGAAGCCCCCTCACCCGCCTCTGCTCTGTCGCCCATCTGACTCTCCCTTATCGATGAGGGTAGAGCGATCTTGGATTCTGAAGTTGAATGGCTTCAGGCTTCCTCAGTGATCTGCAAAATCATCGGACTTCACCCCAGCTATGGTTAACTCAGGGATCTTCTTCATGGTAGCTTGCTTCTTGAGGTGGACAAGCTTGTTAATATACAAGCCTTGGGTTGCAATTTCTTCCAGGTGGAACTTGGGTCACTAGAAGCGGCCATGTAGATGATCGCTATCTCGCATATTATGATTTGGGTGAGCCGTGCTTTCATTTGCCCTTGGATACATGGGCTTTGACCCCTTGGAAACCTCTTACTCAACCCTCTTTCTCGGAAAAGCACAGGGGTTTCCTATGATGGCTCTTTTCCCCGACCTTCGGCACGAGTATCTCCCCTTACTGCCAGTGATTGGAGGGTCTCTTGGCACTTTCTTAGAGGTCCCTAGGTTGGCTGCCTTAGTTGTGGGCAAAGCAACTGGCATTCCCTTGATGAGGATTCTCATCATCAAGCCCATATAGTTACCTAAGGAGATCAAACTTCCTTTACTTTCAGGAGGATTGTTGATTCAGAGGGTTGAGTACTAGGGCATCCCTAATTAGTGCTTTGGATGTCTCAAGTTTGGTTACCTTGCAAAGGCATGCCCCTTGCGGACTAGGAGGCAGACCAGGTAGCCCTTGGGGTTGGAAGCTCCATGTTCTTTTGCATATGCCTCTACTGCTCTTGCCTCTCACTCAGCCTCCCCTGACTCCTCATCGATTGGGGTTGGGGGTGGGTCTTCCTTGCACTCTAGTGATCCGATGGCCGCGACTGCCCCTTTCTCATCTGCAGAGGTTAGAAGCTTGGGCGTTGACATGAGTTTGGTCAAAAGTCTTGTCTGGTGGGCCAAAAGAGGTTTGTTCCCACTGGGAACTGTTTCAGTGATCTTCAAGAGGACTTCCTTGTGGACCCTAGCATGTTTTCGGATGCCTCCAGCCTAGAGGGCCTTCGACTTCAGTCCCTCTTCCTCTGGTTTCCTCTCTTGGGACATCCACTTGTCCACTACCTTCTCAACCTCAAGGTTCTTCTCCTCCTGGTCCTCGATGGTCCCTCAATAGTGACTTGAAGGTGAATCGGGTGATCCACAAGGATCAATCCTCCTTGCACCCGCTCTCTCATTGGGTACATCTTTCTTTACCGCTAATCCTCTTGGCTTGTTGAGCTTTGAATACCATGTGTAGAGGGAGAGCTTTGGTCATGAGTTCTTGAGGTTCTTCAATGACCAAGAGGACTTGCTTGCCACTCCTATTCAGGTCTATGTTGTGGCTCTTACGTCTCATAGTCAGATCATTCTTGAGTCGGCAATTGCATTTTCATTTCCCCTATGCCAGGTCTCGCAACCTCATTACTATCTTGGGGAGACATTGCACTTTGTCCAGGCATGGATCATCGAATTCTCCTATCACCTTGGGAAGCTAAATCTCACGGACTTTTTTATCAAGGCCTGGGACTCTGCTCAGGCTCTGTTCATTCATGGTGCTGAGGAGAGCCAACTTATTGTAAATGTGATTGCAGACTCTTAGACTACACCGTGATATATGTATATTCACAAGGAGGAGATTGGCCAAGAGAAGGCCCAAATGCCAGGTGAGTCCTTTTGGCTTATTTTGTGCAGGGTGTTACCTGAGCAATTGGCTACCTACTGAGGACGGTTGGACTCACATTACTCCTTGTCCAAATCAGCCTTGAAGCTAGCCTGCATCGCTGTTGCAACATCTTGGTTTGCCTTATCACCATGCGGGTTCTCTCATGAATGTTCAGGGCTTGGGCAGGCCTCAGTTTTTGTGCTACAAGGCTCGCCTTCATCAAGAGCTCCACCAGTGCTTGCTTGACAGGTCCATTGATGTCCTTATGCTTGAAGAGCACCATCTGTCCTTAGACTGTACACGGTAGTATAGACAACTTTTGCAGAGGCATGGGGAGGTCTTTTGGTATGCTAGGTATGGGCCTAATGGCTCACACGGTAGTGTTTGCATTTATGTGGGGGAGTCATTATAGTTAGCGATTTTGGATAGAGGGGAGACATATCCTAGCTAGGGCCATTTGGCTTATCTTTCAGCATGAGCGCTTGAGGTATGGATTCATGACCCTATACACCCCCAAACCATGAGGGTGTGTTCAAGGAAAAGGGTCGAGTACTAGTTCTCATTTTAGAAGAAGAGGAAGCACTTAAAGCGATTCAGAAGACTTCATCATGACAACAATGATTTTTATCACTAAACCAATGTTTTATATGTATATACATCCAATTATCACGAATGCGAGCCCATTTTGTACAAGCCAAGGACTCCTCGAGCTTGAGGAGTCTAAGTAGAAAGTTCACACCAATATTTGTAATTTTTGGAAGTTGTTAGATAGTTCAAATAGAGGTAGAACCTATTTTTTAACTATGCCGGTCACTAGATGTGAAACCGAGCAAAACTAGGCAAAACCTATAAATAGAGCTAGAGAGCTCATTTTGAGGTTGTTGTTAGTTTATGATTGAACCTATGACCTAGAGCTAGAAGAGCTATTGTAACTAGATGATGATGAATATGACTAAGAGTTCTTTTCTTGCCTTCCATTGATCTCCATCGCGACTTTCCTAGCGTGTGTGTATGCATGTCTGTGTATGCTCTTGCATTTCTCACCATCTTCTTCATACACATCATTCGCTCTTGATCTTCATATCAGCCTAACCTCTCTGTAGATTGACAATTATGAGGTGAATCTCCTCGCGTTGGTACTTTCCATTGTGCTAGAATGACACCAAATTTGGCACCGTTGCCGGGGACGAGCTCTAGGTTGAGCATGTGATGGTAAGTGTATTGGAGAAAATCGTTGGAAGGTAAAATTTCTTTGTTGTTTTGTTGTTTGTATTAGTTTTTACACACTTTTACTCCTCTATTCTTCTAGTATCATGCCCTTCTTTTCCTCTAGCGAAATCACAAGCACCTAACGATAGTTTGGGTGAAGGCATATCTCAAGGACATAGAGAGAAGAAGAAGGAAGGAGTAGAGAGTAGTTTCATCCATCATGTAGGAAGGGAGAGGGCCCCTACCGAAAGCGGAAGAGTTGAACGAGAACCTCTCAGGGATCATAGGATGCATAGGGGTGGGGACGGATTTTGCCTACCTAGACCAAGAGACCACTCTAGAACCTTGAGGCCTACTCAATTAGTGAAGGCTAGTAAGAATTGTTGATGGATCAGGAGATCCTTATGAGCACATAGCAGAATTCAAGCAGGCGCTATAGGCTGAACAAGTTGAAGACATGTTTACACAATTTAATGCCTTTGGACTTACTCTCAAGGGTGATGCATTGGATTGGTTCCAAGCATTGCACCAACATCAATTTAGAGGCATCCACCACATGATGTAGTCCTTTATTACGGACTTTTCCATGAGTGGAATCAAACACATGTCTTCTTTGATGCACACATTCAAACAAACCCCTCAAGAGACAGTGAGGATGGATGGTTGAAGATTTAGACGGTACATAGAAAGATGTCCCCCATTGGAAGTTCCCACTCAATCTAAATTGACAGCTTTGTTCATAGATGGCCTTCTGAGTGCTAAGCTGAGATCATACGTCTTCTTGAAGGAGCCAAGAACCTTGGATCAATGTTTACAGATCTGTGTAGACATAGAAGATAAGTTAGGAGATGAGCTAGAACTTCCTAAGGTCCGTAGAGACTCGGATAGCACCACAAAAACTTCATCCATGCATTCCAATTCGATTGAGTACTTAGCAGAACAAGTGGCCAAACGACTGGGAGTGTCTAGTAAACCAGGCATCAAATTAGCCCCCCCTCGAAGGTGTTATACCTGTGGAGGTGACCATATGGCGAAGATGTGTCCAAATGCATTACAACCCATTGGGCGAAGGTACACAAATCACACTGCCCAGGATTGTCCATATTACAAACAAGTGGTTAGGCAAAACTACCCTTAGCAAAATCAGCCAGGTAGATACCAAGGGAAGCACCAACCACAAAAATATTATCGAGTCCCCCCCTCAGTATCAAATGCCATATCAAGCACAACCAAGACTGCAACCTGTCCTAGGACAACAACCTACAACCCTTGCTAATGTAGTTTCGATAAAGTATGCTACACCAGAGGAGAATTCCAACATGGCATTAGTACCTACGACCCCATTAATCATGGATAATGACCCTAATGCAAACAGTTTTGACTCCACTCATGTTGATAGCCCACCAACGTATTACACGGAGTCATCGGAAAATTCAGACCCTTACTATGAGAACCCTGTGTATGAGCAAAACTGTGAACCAGATTATGCTCAGGTCATGTACACAAACCCCAACCCGAGACCGCTGGCTATACAACTAAGACCACAAGCACCCAAAGGACCATGTTTTAAGTGCCAAGGAGACCAATTCAAACAAGATTGTCCACATGCAGAAAGTGCAATGCAATCGCAATATTTCAATATTCAAGGTTTTTGCCCTGAATGTGGAAAGGATCACTTCATAAGAGATTGCCCCAAGAACCCTGCGAACACTTCTGCAAAAGTGATGCCCATCAACATGATAGGCATAGTGCAACATTCTGAAGGGTCCATACCTCATTACATACCCATCCAGGTAGTTACTAGAGCCCAAGCACAAAGGCAAACACAACTAGAAAACCCTGGAAAAATAGCTGACGCCAGTGAGGTAGAAGAATCAACAGGAAAGAAAACTAGAACTTGGAAAGAGTCACAAGAGCGACACAAGAGATCAGTGAGTTAGAGGAAAGCCTAAGGGAAACCAAAACCAAAATCTTAGAAATGACATCACAAGTGGCAATCACAAATAATCACCTCTAAACCAGAATCAGTACTAGCATACCCCACCCCAAAAAACCTTGATATGATGTTCAAAGCCTATCAAGCAAGAATACAAGAAGGACCCCAAGTAGGAGAATCTAGCAAGAATTTCCCTCGAGTTGACTTAGAAATTGAGAGAACCAAACTGTGCATGAAAATGGTGGAATTAGCCCAGGCAATGCTTGAAGCCTCACAATACCTCAATTGGGAAATTTTGGCCAGGACTAAGCTACATTTTCAAGGACTCTTATAGAAACTAGGGAAAGTCATATCTAACGTGGTGAAAGTCAGCTCTAGCACACAAACTAGCCCAACGGAACCCTTGAAGAACACTCTATTGGAACAGGCTAGGTTAGATTTAAAAAATCATCAAACGGGTTATATGGATTCACACGCCATCTTGAAATAGATTCAAGAAGAGAGATGGAGACAGAAACATGAATCTCGACCACACATACTTGAGATTGATGACTCAGGGGAATAGTTCCCTGCAGACATCCCATCTATCTATGGAGATCAAGTGGATGATTGGCCAAGTGAGCACACTAGTTTTGAATCTAACTCTCTGCAAGAGTTAACTCACTTTAAGGGCCCTTGGGAAGATTGTTCAGTTCAAGTGAAAGCCCCCACTATTCGAGTAAGGGGAGAGAACTCAATTCTTCCTAGGAATACATAAATATTAGGAACACTAAAGTTCAATGCCATTTATCTCTGGACGAGCTATTGAAGATCAAACCTGAACTATGGAAACATGTAGCAAACTAGTTCCCAAAAATAGCCACAACCTCCGCTAGACCAAGTGCACGAGGAAAGGTGCCTGAGATACCCTTAGATAAAGTGGGCGATGCGAGTGAAGAAGAGGAAGGTAACGCTTATTTGCCCATTACGTACAAGGTTCACACTACCAAAGCCATTCTAAATACAGGTGCAGGAGTAGCCATTGCAACCACTTCAATGTGGAAATGTTGGGGAACTAGGATGAAGTTGTAGATGGCAGACGAACACATAGAAAGACCCTTAGGATTGTTGGAAGGAATTACGCTATCCACTTGCAGAGTAGAATTTGATCACACCTTTGCAATATGCGATTTTGGAAAGAACCAAGCATACGCAATCCTCTTATGTAGACCTTTTATGCGACAGTTGCAGGTTGTACAAGATTGGGAAACCAACTCTTTGTACCTACAACACCTAGGAGTAACCATGAAAGTGAACCTCATAGACTATTCACATAGGGATGTACCACCTTTGCAATGGAACATGGTACATAGAAACGAAGAGGAGAAGGAATCGGTACATTCCTTAACATCAGATCCATCTTGGTTACATGAGGATACACACCTGTGGATGTGTAAAATCACAGCCAAGGAAGAGGAGCGTGCTATTGCAAGAGAGTCAGGAGTAGGACACCCATCTAGGCCCCTTGAGGATCCAGCATATGTCCCAGTAGTATTTCTAGATGAGGAATTCGAACCCCATGGCTGGGCAGAGATCTTAGCGACCATGGATATTGCAATTAACGAAGAACAATGGACCCCACATTGTGAAGAAGATAGTTATGATATATCCATCTTCACGGTAAGCCTAGTAAGAGATAGAACAGAAGAGGATAATCCTAAAGAAGAAATCTTAGATTGTAGTAAGCAAGTGAACGACATGGAATGGGAAGTAGGTTCGGATATACCTGAATGTTCATCGGAAGAGGAATTCCTAGGATGGGTAGAAGCCATGTCTCTAGAACTCACCACCCCTAGGAAGGAAAAGGAAAATTCAAGATCTAGTCAACGAGATCAAAAGGTGAGGAAGAACAAGAGTGTGAAAATCGAGGAGGAAGAACCCTTAATGGAAGTGCTAGAAAATTTTAGGAAATTTGCAGTGGAAGACTGAAAAATCATGATCCGAATGCCCAAAAGAAACAAAAGTTCAGGAGAAGCCTATGACAATAAGGAAACCACAAAGAAAGTCATAGTGGCAATCGAGGAAGGAGAAAAATGATGCACGTACATAGGACATGATTTAACTGACGAGGAGGAAGAAAATTTGATCACTCTATTGAAGAGTTATAGGGATGTGTTTTATAAAGTATTTAGCAAAAGAAGTGGCTCAAAAGTTAGGATTATCGAGTAAAGAAACCCCTAGAATGGTTTCTATGAAACACTACTATACTTGTGGAGGAGATCACATGGCCAATGTGTGCCCTTTTCTAGTTCAAAACCAAGGGAACTTGAATGCCCAATATTTCACAATTGAGAGAAAGTACATAGACCACATTGCCCAAGATTGTCCTTATAACAAGCAAGAAGTTAGGCAAAACTACCAACACCCTTATCTATAACTAGGTAGTTTCAAGGAGAGTACGAGTTGTAGCCTTATTACAGGCTACCACAGAACTATGAGCCACACTATCAGGCACAAGCGAGACCCCAACCCATGCGAGGATATCAACCACCATCCCCTACCAATGTAATTTGAGTTAAATATGCAGTGATAGAGGATAATCTCAATAGGGATTTACTACCAATGTCTCCATTGATCTTAGAAAATGACCCCACTGTTCAAAGCTTTGATTCTATGCATGGAGATAGTCCACTAGAATACTATATAGAATCAATTGAACACTCCAAAGCTTACCCATATGAAGCACTCATAATGGAGCCCAATTGGGAATCAGAGTATTCTAATGTGATGTACGCAAATCCCAACCCTAGATCCCAAATGAGATAGGTAAGACCAGATGCCCCTAGAGGACCCTGTTTTAGATGGCAAGGAGATCACTTTGTAAGGGAATATCCCCATCCTCCACCTACAGGGTAGACAAATTACCTCACCATTCAGGGTTATTGTGCAGAATGGGGTAAAGACCACATCATATGCAAGTGTCCCAGAAACCTAGCCAATGCCTCTAAGATATCTCCAATCAATGTAATAGGCATAGTGCACACATCAAATGTATCCTCACCAACCTTCATGCCAATTCGGGCAGTGACTAGAGCTTAGGCTTTACAACAAACCCAGCAAGTAGATCGAGAAAAACCCTCAGAACCTAGTGAAATTAAAGAGTCCAATAGAAAGAAAACTAAATCATGGAAAGATTCTTGAGAAAGAGTTGCCATTTTGGCATATTTTTTGCCTCTTCTATATATTCTCTCATAAATAACTACATCATGTAAATCTGCATAAAAAATGGAATGATCTACATCATCATGTGAAACCTATAAAGGTTGAGAAATTGCCTCATTTGGACTAGCACTAGACTATCCACCTGTAAAAAGAGGCAGCAAAGTGTCAAACACATCTGTGGACCTAACTGATGTCTCCTTAGTACATGAAAGTAACGACTGACTAGAATCTTTCAAAAAAACATCACAGCTAACCAAAATGTGTTTGGTCTGTGGATGATACAGATGATAGCCTTTGCTTTTAGAACTATACCCAACAACAACACATTTCACTACTTTATCATCCAAGATCTTGTGTTGTTATTCAGGCACTAATGCATATGCTAGACAACCAAATACATGCACATGAGCAACAGATGGCTTGCGACCATGCAAAGCCTCATATGGAGTGATAGACTACAATGCTTTAGTGCAATACCTGTTAAGTACATATATTGCACACATAACATCCTCAAGCCAAAAAATTTTTGGTAAAGCTTGACCCTTGACCATACATCTCGCCATCTCCATGAGTGACATGTTCTTCCTTTTAGCAACTCCATTCTGTTGAGGTGTATACGGCACTGTACATTGATATTTTATCCCAGGTTTGGCTAGAAATGCATTAAAGTCAGAAGACATATATTCCCCCCCTCGATCAGACTGAAGGGGGGGGATATATGTCTGAAAGATTTTACATGCTAACACATTTTTGGCCAAAACCAGAAATTGTTTGAAGCTCATAAACACTTCAGATTTTGCTTTCAGTGGATACATCCATGCATGTGTGGAAAAATCATCAATCAAAGTCCCAAAGTAAAGGTAGTTCCCAAAAGAAGGTGTCTACATAAGGCCACAGACATCATTATGAGCAAGATGCAATTTTTGAGTAGCTTGAACTCAACCATCTTTTGGGAAGGAGGAATGGTGCATTTTTTCCAAAATATAGCCTTCATAGACATGTTTACCAGGTGCCTCAAATTCGGGAAAAGCGGACATCGTTTCATATTTCTATAGGTGTATCAAACTAGCAAAATTCATATGAACAAAGTGTGCATGCCAAAGCTTTGCATTTGACATAGCCTGTGAATCTTGAACTGCACATGTTGAATCATTCATAGATTTTGTATAATTTCTAATTTTGTATAGCCCACGATAAAAAATGCCAGAAGCAATAACGATGTCACCATTTGACAGATCATGAGTTGTACATCTGTCATCAACAAATTTCACAACCAAGCTGATCTTGGCTAATGCTGAAACTGATAAGAGATTTTTCTTGATCCCTGGCACAAATAAAGCATCTGACAATGTAAAAGAACTACTGTCAGCAGTAGTCAATATGATCTTACAAACTCCCATGATAGGATAAGAGGAGTTGTTGGCACATATGACAGTATTCCCTATAGAGGTAGGCTCCAGTGAAGTGAAGAAACTATGCTACAAGGTAATATGTTTGGTTGCCCCACTATCAGATGTTAGGTTTAACATCTGAGTTTACAACAGACATACATTGTTCATGAGAACATGGGTCATAACTAGAAACAATAGTAAATGCCCATTCTTCATTCTGCACATTAGCACACTCTATTTTGGATGTAGAGTCCTTTGCAACAACAATTCCAACCTCTTTCTTCTTTGCCTCTTTTGTAACCAATTTTGGACAACTCTTTGTGTCATAATGAATTCCTTTACAATATTTGCAAAACAATTTTTGCTTTTCTGTTTTCTTCTTATCTTTGTCCTCTTTCTTTGATTGCGCAAAATTAGCAAATTTTTGCTTACTAATAGATGAGCTCCATTTACCTTTGCCCTTCTCACTAGCCAAGAAAGCTTGACCTACAACATGCATAACCGACCTGTACTACCTAGACTGACCTTCTTGCAATAGAACAGAGACTAACTCCTCAAACTTTAAGGCATTTGGATTGCCTTTCATCATCAATCAAAGAGTAGAAGCAGAACTTTGATATAAATTTGCAAGACCATTTAGAACAATCTGCACAAGTGAATTGTTAGGCAAGAATTCATTAGCACAAATTAACAGCTCCTTCAACTCTTTGATCTTTGTCAGAAAACTTTGCATGGAATCGCCTTCATTTATGTGCTCACTATGCAACTATTTTTGGAGGTAAGCAACACGAGCCTCATTCCTTGCCTGGTATAAAGTGGTAAGTGTATCCCAAGCATCCATTCTTGTTCTATAGGAGTGAATGTGAGGAATACTGGTATGTTTGCTAGACAAGGCTATCAATACATGTGCTTGAGCATCTCTGCCATCCCAATTACTCTATAGTAGGTGGAGCAGGAACCAGAACACGAACAAGGACCTTAAGAATATCACCATCCTCAATGCCATCTACATCAGCTTTAGTAACTATATTTGCAAGTGTAATAGGATGTTTTTCAACTCCATGCACACTATTCCATAGTCCTTTTGTAGCCAATACATGATGCATCATATAAGCCCATAATGGGTAATTGATACCATCCAACTTATCCTCAATGGCCAACATAGGGAATACATAATTGCTTTCAGCCATGGCCATTGACTAAAATACCCTGATGCAAAAAAATGGTTGTATCTCACAAAGTTGCATAGAATTACCCTATAGAGTTCTGCTAAACATGTAGCAGACTTGGAGACACTTATATTGGTGACCTGAAATATGTATATATCTTTGGCACAAAAAGAGAAAACTTCCTATACAATGTTGGAGTCAATGTCAATATTGATCAATCAACATTAGCCTCATTAGAAGCATACCATAGTTCACATCTTTTGTAAACCCAAACGGGGGCGTCTTGGTATATATATTTTTGAATTGCGGGATGTTCAAGTAAAAGGATGTGGCATCTTGGATAAAGCACTAGACTCCCATCCATGCGACCAAGGTTCAAATCCCGCCTGCGACAATAGAGAATGTTTTGAAAAGCACATAGACAACGCCGTTTTTCGTGATTATGCTTTAGTTTTCACGATCGTACTTTAGCACGATTGCTTTTGGATCAATCGTATGACAATTGTGTTTTATGCTTTATTAAGTGCTTTTCATTGGATACTTCAAAGTTAAGAGGCTTTGTTCATCGTATAATCACTCACTCAAGCAATCTCAAGGAGATCAAGGAGGAAGAGTCTCACACTCTTGAGGAGGTGAAGTTTTGGTGAAGGAGAGGCTACTCTCTTGGAGAAAGAAGTCTTCTACAAGGTGGTGGTAACTATCTTTTGTGAGTTAACCTTATATTTTGTTTTTAGGGTTTCTCTACCCTAATCTCAAAATTAGGGTTGGTTGATTTACAATTTTGTTACACTATTTTGCGAGAATAAGGTTAGCTTCGTTGCTTCGTTTACTTCACACACACTTAGGTTATTTCAACATAATCTAAATTTCATATCATCATCTTCTTGGATATTCTTCCATTAGTGAGTGCACCACTTTATATGGTTGAGTAGTACTCCCATGTTGTAATATGGACATCTATTTTTTAGTGAGTAAGCATCCAGCTTATGTTCTCTAATGTTGTCTCAAGATCTCTATCCTTCTCTATCTCACATATCATCTTGTAAATTAAGTTGTGTATGCTCAAAAGGTTTTAGTATTGGAACGATCTTGGGGCCCCAAATTCCAACACTTGGTATCAGAGCATAATTGACATACACACTTAGTTAAGATGAGTGAGATTAGAATTGAGATTGAATACAAGTTGGATGGATCTTCTAATTATCCCATGTGGAGTTTCATGATGATGAATATTTTAGTGACAAAGGATTTATGGAGTATCGTCAATGGATCCTTAACAAGACCAAGACGAGAAGGCGAAGAAGAGGATACAACAACTTCAAGAGGTGTTGGAATCACAATTACAGAACCAACTGAAGAAGAGGTAACCACTTCTATACCAGGGTCACTACTAAGTCTTTACCTCGAGTTCCTCCCATTGAAGATCAGGCGAGATGGGATTCTAGAGATGCTTTAGCACTTTGATTCATTGCAATAAGTGTCAAAAAGCATATTCTACCATAGATCAGATCTTGCAAAAGTTCTAGACAAGCTTGGTTAAAGCTTGAGAATCTTTTTCAGAGCAGAAATCCTGTTAGGAAAGCTCACTTGAGGAGACAACTAGCAAATTCAAGGACGAAGGCTGGTGAGTCAATTCAAACCCACATTACGAGGCTCATTGACTTGAGAGATCAACTTCTAAATATAGGAGTTGAGATATCAGATGAAGAAATGGTAAATACGCTGATTAATTCACTTCCTATTTCATATCGATCTTTCATAACTACTCTTACTCTTACCACAAGAGATAGAGAGGTTACATTTGAAGAGTTAGAATTCTTGTTACTTCAAGATGAAGATCAATTGAAGGGAATGGAAGAGAATGAAGAAGCACTTTTATCTTCATCAAAGGGTAAGAAGAAGAAGGAGAAGAAGGAAAAACAATCCAAAATGGAAAGTAAGTCCCTTTCACCTTCTACGTCAGATTCTGTATCTACTACATCTAAAGAGAAGTCTTCTAAGAAGAAAGAAGTAATATGTTTTTACTGCAAGAAACTTGGACATTTTAAATCAGCATGTTATGAAAGGATTGCAGCAGAAAAGAAAAAGGCATTGGATAATGTTGCAAAAGATGATAAAAAAGGGAAATCTCAAGGTGATTATTATGCCTGTATCACCATTGAGGAAGTAGCTTTTGATCAAGCAGCTTTACAAGTTCTTTCAGCGAGTCCTTGGATATTTGACTCAGGTGCTACAAAGCATATGACAGGTTGCAGAGATGTATTTTCTTCTCTTTCCTATTCTTCAGGTAGAAGAGTTACTATTGCAGATGGCAATGATTTGGATGTTGTGGGAATAGGTACAGTAACCCTAAAGTCAAGAGAAGGTGGTATTTTTCATATTTCAAATGTCCTTTATGTACTTGAAATGAAGAAGAATCTGCTATCTATATCTGCATTTTTAAGTGATGGTTTTAAAGTTGTATTTAAGAGGATCTTTTTAAGATCTTATCACATAAAGACGACAAGTGTCTTTTACAAGGTGAGCATAGAGGAGGGATCTTTGTTTTGTCAAAAATCAGTCAGACATATGCAGTCAAATGTTTGTCACCGGTGGAAGATATGAATCTATAAAGATTTGGACATATTAGTTTTGAATCTCTCAAAAGTATTAAAGACAAAGGTGTGGTTGAGAGTTTACCCTCATTCAAGCTACCAGATGATTCAGATATATGTGAAGGTTGTCTTGAAGGTAAGATGCATAAAATACCTTTTACGAAACATGGTCATATTACAACTACCAGGAAATTGCAGATTATTCATTCAGATGTGAATGGACCTATGAGAGCAGAATCTATTCAAGGTTTTAGGTATTTTGTTCTATTCGTTGATGATTTTACGAGATACTCATGGATCTATGGTCTTAAGTTGAAGTCAGAAGTCTTTCCTATGTTCAAGAAATTTGTAGCTATGGTTGAAAATGAAAGACAAGAAACTATTCAGATTTTCAGAAGTGATAGAGGTGAAGTTATTCTTTCATGTAATGTTTATATTGCTGAAGATAAGTTTTATGATAAAGAAGCAGAAATTTCGGAGTTCATTAGTGAAAATGACTATGGAATTTTTAGAAAGATTCTGGATGTAGATGTTCAACCATATTAGGAGGGAGTTAAAATTCCTAGGATTCAAGAAAAAGTTGAAGAAAGAGGAATTTCACAACCTTCTACAGAGTCAGTTCCACAAGAGACTTTGATTCCAGAAATGGAAGAAGTTAGAGTTCCAGAAAGTTCTAGTACCTCGGCAGGACAAGTTCTTGAACCCTGAAAGTTCAAAAATAGTTTCACCACTATTTAAGGATATACCTACATGGTTATATCATACTTGGAAAGATAGTGGTATAAAGACTTTTACTGAAAGAACAAGGAGTCAGACTAGACAACAACAACAAGATCATGTAAGAACAAGAAGTCAGACTAGACAGCAACAACAAAAAGATTATGTAAGTTTTGTTGAAGACTTTGAGATTCATGATATTTTGGCACTTATGATTGTTGAAGATGAACCTGCATGTGTTAAAGATGCACTTAACATTCCTATTTGGAGAAAAGCTATGCAAGAAGAGATTGATTCTATTCATAAGAATCAAACTTGGTAGCTATGTGAGTTACCAGAGGGAAAGAAGGCTACAGGTGTAAAATGGATCTTCAAAATCAAAAGGAAGGCAAATGGTACTATTGACAGGTACAAAGCAAGATTGGTTGTCAAAGGATATGCACAAGAAAAAGGTATTGATTATAATGAGACATTTTCTCCTACATCTAAGATGACTGTTATTACGTCAATACTTGTTTTAGCATCACATTTTGGTTGGCATATAAATCAACTTGACATTAAGATTGCTTTTCTAAATGGTGATTTACATGAGGATGTGTATATTCAGCAGCCAGAAGGTTTTGAAGAGACATGTAAAGAACAGTTAGTGTGTAAACTTGTAAAAGCTTTGTATGGTTTAAAACATCCACCTAGCGCATGGTATGAAAAGATACATACATATCTTTTATCCATTGGTTTCCATAACTCAGATGCGGCTCCAACTCTTTATGTCAGATTTGAAATAGGTATGATGATTATAGCAATCATTTATGTGGATGATATTATAGTAACAGGTCCCAGAGATGAAGATTTGTAGATGTTCAAAGAAGAACTGAAACATTTGATGTGAATGATTTAGGCATTTTACATTATTATCTTGGGATTCAGTTTTTGTTTCCAGATGAGTGTATCTATATGACACAGCAAAAGTACATTGAGAAACTTTTGGAGAGGTTTCAGATTATTGATTCTAAACGTATGCAAACACCTATGGGTCATAACATGTCTTTACAAATGGTAGCAGATGCAGAGCCATTTGATGCTACTCTATATAGTTAAGCAGTTAGTTGCTTGATATATCTTTGTAATACACGTCCTGATATATAGTTTGCAGTTTCTCAAGTATCAATGTTCATGCAAAATCCGACAGCGTTACATTGGAAAGCAGTAAAGCAAATCTTTCGATATTTGAAGGGAACTTCAAATTATGCTATGGTATTTTCGTAATCTACACATTTGTTACTAAAAAGATTTTCAGATTCTGATTGGGCAGGTGATAGAGAAACAAGAAGAAGTACTAGTGGATTTTGTCTTATCTTGGAGATTGTCTTATCTCATGGCTTTCAAAGAGACAACCCACTATTGCCACTTCATCGTGTGAAGATGAATATCGTGCAGCATTTATAGCTACTCTAGAGTCAGTTTGGTTGCATAAGATTTTCAGTTATCTTGATGTAAGAGTACATGAACCCATTTAGATATTTTCAGATAGCCAGAGTGCTATAGCTATAGCTACGAATCCAGTCCATCATGCAAGGACAAAGCATATCTAGGTACACTACCACCATATTCGAGAGCAGATAGCTAAGAAGCACATTGAGTTGGTTTATGTTCCTTCTAGTGAGAATGTTGTAGATATATTTACCAAAGCATTGACTAGAGATAGTCATGAGAAGATTTGCAGGTTACTGAAGCTTGTACCAATATGACATTGAAGGAGGGATTGTTGGAGTAAATGTCAATATTGATCAACATTAGCCTCATTAGAAGCTCATAGCATAGTTCACATCTTTTGTAAACCCAAACGGGCGCGGCTTAGTATATATATTCTTCGAATTGCACTATGTTTAAGTAAAAGTGTGTGGCATCTTGGTTAAAACTCTAATCTCCCATCCATGCGACCAGAGTTCAAATCCCATATCGACAATAGTGCATTTTTTGAAAAGCACACGGACAGCACCGTTTTTCATGATTATGCTTTAGTTTTCACGATCGTACTTTAGCGGGATTGCTTTTGGATCAATCATATGACGATTGTGTTTTATGCTTTATTAAGTGCTTTTCATTAGATACTTCAAAGCTATATAACAAGAGGCTTTGTTCACTGTATAATCACTCACTCAAGCAATCTCAAGGAGATCAAGGAGGAAGAGTCTCACACTCTTGAGGAGGTGAAGTTTTGATGAAGGAGAGGCTACTCTCTTGGAGCAAGAAGTCTTCTACAAGGTGGTGGTAACTATCTTTTGTGAGTTAACCTTATATTTTTTTTTTAGGGTTTCTCTACCCTAATCTCAAAATTAGGGTTGGTTGATTTACAATTTTGTTACACTATTTTGTGAGAATAAGGTTAGCTTCGTTGCTTCGTTCACTTCACACACACTTAGATTATTTCAACATAATCTAACTTTTGTATCATCATCTTCTTGGATATTCTTCCATTAGTGAGTGCACCACTTTATATGGTTGAGTAGTACTCCCATGTTGTAATTTGGACATCTATTTTTTAGTGAGTAAGCATCCAGCTTACGTTCTCTAATCTTGTCTCAAGATCTCTATCCTTCTCTATCTCACATATCATCTTGTAAATTAAGTTGTGTATGCTCAAAAGGTTTTAGTATTGGAACGATCCTAGGGCCCCAAATTCCAACATACAAGCACTTTCATAGTGCATTCGGAGGCGAAAATGAGCTCAGATTGCAATTTTGGCATGAAGCCATTTTGAACTCCTAATCGCCTTGAGTATGCTCATCGATTTTTGTGTGATTCTGAGACTGTGACTAGAGGGGTGTCGAGGATGCCCTAGATGAAGTAGCGACCTGCTCTGATGCCAATTGTTTGAGTTTGAGGTCTGTAGAAGCATGTAAACAACACAAGGAGGAAGAATAAGGTTGGAGCACAACACATAATAGTTAATGTATTGCCAAGAGAATGTACAAAGATAAGTGACATGTTAGGGTTATAGGCTACATACAAGCCGAGGGAAAAAACCTCCTAAAGAGGGAAAAAAGTGCCCCGACAATCCTAGTATGTTCACACATCACTTCCTAATATATCAACATGACCACTCCTTTGCCATTCTGTGGGTTTGGAAAGAACCATGCCTATGAGATTATTTTGGGAATATTGTTCATGAGGAAGTTGTAAATAGTACATAATTGGGGAACCAATTCCTCATACTTGCAACACTTAGGGTTAACTACCAAAATTAATCTCAAGAATTATTCTCATAGAGATATACCCCCATTACAATGGAATGCCATCCATACATGGAACATATGGTTCCTCACAACTGCCAATGCACTATGACTATTAGTGAAGACGGTGGTGGCACAAGACTGATCAACACCCAAATCATCCAAAAGGAGTCTGAGCCACACACACTCAACATTCATTGTGAAAGTTTCCCTATACTCATCCTCATGACTAGAAGTGGCCATAGTAGGTTGCTTCTTGCTCAACCAAGATATGCATGAGCTACCAATCATGAAGTAGAAACCACTAGTGGACACACAAGTGTCATAGCAACCAACCCAGTCTAAGTCAGAAAAAGCATGTAAACCTGGTGATAATGATCCCCCATTGGGATAAAACAACCCAAGCAATCAGGTACCACTCAAGTAGCAAAAGATGCACTTAATCGCCTGCCAATGCTTGACACTTGGGCAATGCATAAACTTGCTCATATGAGAGACAACAAACTAAATATTAGGTCATATTATGCACAAGTAAATCAAGCATCCAAGAGCCTGCTAATAGAGAATAGCATCAAATGCATCCCTAGCATCATGAAGACTCAACCACAAACCTGTTTCCATAGGAGTGGCAATAAGTTTGCAATCTTCAAGGACAAAATGCTACAATAATATGTCAATATGTTTCATTTGACACAAAGCTATTACCCCATCAACTTGCATAAATTGAATGCCCAAATAACGATGCAAATGCCCCAAATCTAACATCTAAAAAGAGGCATGCACATCAGCCTTAAATTGTTGATATATTTAGGTAGTGATGTGTGTGACCACACTGGGACCGTCGGGGCACTTTTTTCCCTCTTTAGGAGGTTTTTTTCCCTCGGCTTGTATATATGCCTATTGCCCTAATGGGCTACTTATCTTTGTACATTCTCTAGTAATACATTCAATATTATGTGTTGTGCTCCAAGCTTCTTCTTCTTCCTTGTGCTGTTCGCGTGCTTCCGCGGAGTCTAACTCCAACAATTGGTATCAGAGCAGGTCATCCCTTCATCTAGGGTGCCGTCGGCACTCCTCCGTTTGCAGTCTTAGAATCGTACGAATTTTGGTGAGCATACTCAAGGTGTTTTCGAGATCAAAACAGCTTCACTATGTGGTGCCGAAATCGAGATCTAAGCTCGTTTCGACCTCCGAACGCACTATCGCAGTGCTTGTGCAGGCTATTTCATCTTTTTGTGCCAAAGGTATATACCAGTTTCTGTTCGCCAGTTTAAGCATCTCGAAGTCTGCTACAGGTCTAGCAGAACTCCTCTGGGCAGTTCTGTTCAACTTTTTGAGATACAGTCAATTTTCTGCATCAAGGTATTTTAGTCACCGGCCATGGTTGAAAGCAGTGATGTATTCCGTATGTTGGTTGTTGAGGATAAGTTGGATGGTACCAACTACCCATTATGGGCTTATATGATGCGACATGTTTTGGTTGCAAAAGGATTGTGGAACATTGTGCAGGGTGTTGAAAGACGTCCTGTAACACCTGTAACGACAAGTACTACAAATACAGGTGCTGGAGCTGATGAAGATGGTGTCGAAGATGATATTCCGCAGATTCCTATTCGTGCTACTGTTTCTGTTGCAGCTACTGCAGAGCAGATTCGTTGGGATGGCAGAGATGCCCAGGCACATGCATTGATAGTTTTGTCTGTCAAACGTGCCATTATTCCTCATATTCGCTCTTGCAGAACAACTAGGGATGCTTGGGATACACTTAGCACATTGTACCAAGCTAGGAATGAGGCTCGTGTTGCTTACCTCCGAAAACAGTTGGAGAGTGAGCACATGAATGAAGGTGATTCTATGGACAGTTTTCTAACGAAGATCAAAGATTTGAAGGAATAGTTGATTTCTGCTTATGAGGTTATACCAAATAGATCACTTGTGCAGACCGTTCTGAATGGTCTTCTTGATTCATACCAGAGTTTTGCTTCTACTCTTCGGTTGATGATAAAAGGCAATCCGAATGCCTTATCATTTGAGGAGTTAGTTTCTGTTCTGTTGCAGGAAGATCAGTCCAGACAGAACAGGTCCATTATGTGTGTTGCAGATCAAGCTTTCCTGGCTAGTTAGAAGGGCAAAGGAAAATGGAGCTCTTCTACTAGTAAGCAGAAATCTGCAAATGCTGCACATTCGAAGAACCAGGATAAGATGAGAAGAAATCAGAAAAGCAGAAATTGTTTTGCAAGTACTGCAAAGGGAATGATCATATCATAAAGAACTGTCCAAAACTAGCTACAAAAGAGGCAAAGAAAAAGGAGGCTGGAATGGTTGTTGCAGAAGCCTCTACACCAAAAACAGAGTCTGCTAATCTTGTGCAGGAAGAAGAATGGGCGTTTACTATTGTTTGCAGTTTTGACCCATCTTCTCATGAGCAGTGCATGTCTCGAGTGGACTCAGATGTTTGGTACTTTGACAGTGGGGCGACCAAACATATTACCTCGCAGCACAGTTTCTTCTCTTCACTCGAGCCTACCCCTACAGGGAAATACTGTCACATGCGCCAACAACTCCTCTTATCCTGTTATGGGAGTTGGTAAGATCATTCTGACTACTGTTGATGGTAGTTCTTTCACCTTGTCAGATGCCTTATTTGTGCCAAGGATCAAGAAGAATCTGTTATCAGTTTCTGCATTAGCCAAGATTGGCTTGGTTGTGAAATTCGTTGATGACAGGTGTACAGTTCATGATCTATCAAATGGTGATGTGATTATTGCTTCTGGAATTT
The DNA here is from genome assembly GCA_020310875.1 of Ceratopteris richardii. Lineage (NCBI taxonomy): Eukaryota > Viridiplantae > Streptophyta > Polypodiopsida > Polypodiales > Pteridaceae > Ceratopteris > Ceratopteris richardii. The sequence continues at coordinate 32,483,344 of CM035407.1, forward strand.
TATGTCGTGGGCTGTATAAACTCATAAACTATGAAAGATCTATGAATGATTCGGCATGTGCAGTTCATGATTCTCAGGCTATGTCAGATGCAAAGCTTTGGCATGCACGCTTTGGTCATCTAAATTTTGCTAGTTTGCTACACCTGCAGAAATCTGATATGGTGTCTTCTTTGCCCAAGCTTGAGGCACCTGGAAAACATGTATGTGAAGGCTCTATTTTGGGCAAAATGCAGCGTTCCTCCTTTCCAAAAGATGGTTCAGTTCGGGCTACGCAGAAATTGCAGCTTGTACATAGTGATGTCTGTGGTCCTATGCAGACACCCTCTTTTGGGAATTACCTTTACTTCGAGACTTTCATTGATGATTTTTCCAGGCATGCATGGGTATATCCACTCAAAGCAAAGTCCAAAGTGTTCATGTGCTTTAAATAGTTTTTGGTTTTAGCTGAAAATCTGTCAGCATGTAAAATGGGCACCCTCCGTTCTGATCGAGGGGGGGAATATATGTCTTCTGATTTTAATGCATTTCTGGCTGAATGTGGGATAGAACACCAGTGTACAGTGCCGTATACACCTCAACAGAATGGAGTTGCTGAACGAAAGAACAGGTCACTCATGGAGATGGCTAGGTGTATGGTCAAGAGTCAGGCTTTACCACATAGTTTCTGGCTTGAGGCTGTCATGTGTGCAGCATATGTACTTAATAGGTGTCCCACTAAAGCGCTGCAATCTATCACTCCATATGAGGCTTGGCATGACCGCAAGCCATTTGTTGCTCATTTGTGTGTTTTTGGTTGTTTGGCATATGCATTAGTGCCTGAACAACATCGAAGAAAATTGGATGATAAGGTAGTAAAATGTATTTTTGTTGGGTACAGTTCTGAAAGTAAAGGCTATTGTCTGTATCATCCACAAACTAAACGCATTCTGGTTCGCAGCCACCCATCCCACCAATCGGTACAACCTCCCTCACTGAACCTCTTATTCCCCCAATCACCACCAGTTCCCCTCTCTCCCAAGAACTCCATTCAACTTTCAAGGCACCACCCCAATCATCAGCCCATTCTCTTGTTCTGATCATGTCCCCACCTAAATTTCAAACATCCAGCCCCCTGTTGAAGTTGTTCTTGTAACTTCACCTCCCACCACCACGATCTCCAACCCCATATCAAGCGTCCCTCCAATCCAACCAACCATAGCACCATTTACAATTCTTATCCACCCTCCATTTCCACCTATACCACCCATCTGCATACCCACTAACCAATCGTTTACATCTTTTATTGTAACCACAACCCTTCTATCCCATCTTTTCTCCAATCCCTCCTTAACCCTCTTACTCACCTGTACTTGTCACAAATAACATTACCTTACTCCACTGAACTAGCTCAACCATCATTACTAGCTAGTTCATCTTTTGCACTTGCATTTTCACCTACATCGATATCAATTTTTCATAGTTGATACCACACACACCACCATGTCCAATGCCATGGAAATCTCACCACCCTCGACACCTCCACCTACACCACACAATACTTATCGTTCCCCCTCCACCAACCCCACAATCACTCACGAGCATATTCACACTAGCATCCATGATTCCCCTCCCCAACCCCTTTCCCAGAGCATCACATACTGATACTCATACAATTATGCATCCACATCCCACTTACTCATCATCCACCATTGACACTACACTACACCAAACATTCACTAGTATGAATCAAGTACGTGAAGAATTTACTTCAATTGGCCAATGTTATCTAGAGTTGTAGAACATCACTACTCAATTGCAAGCTAAGCTCAATTCATTGAGCATGGAGAATGCTTCATTTAATGCACAATACAGGGAGCTCAAAGACCATTACAATGCTATGGAAGTGCAATTGGAGCAACAAAACAAAGATGCCATCGTAGAAGTAGAAGACCATCTTAGAGTACAGATAGAGAAAAATGCATGACTCACACATAACATGGGACTCCTCCATACACACTTAGTAGTAGCACGCGAAGAGAACTAGAGACTATACGAACAAAACAAGGATAATTTCAAAGTTGCTATGGACAATCTGGGAGCACCTCTTAGTTCTAGCCCCTTCCAAGCAATTCCTTCTAACACGATCAAGATCATTTTAGAAGACCATGCACAATTACACGAAGCTCATGATAAGCTAACCGAAGAATGCACCCGATAGAACCTTGTTGTGAGGTCTGTCGGATATAATTTTGTAGGAGGTCCTGCGCGAGGGTGTGCTCTGACAGACAGATACCTCTGGCAAGATCGGCTTCAAGCTTCTCCCAATCGATGGGTTGAGGTTCCTCTAGTGGTGGGAGTCTGTAATGTGTTGAGTATGCTAGTTGTTCACAGGCAAATAATTGTAGTAAATGTGTAGGCCTGCTTATGAACACCTCTGAGTGATATTCCCAAAAACCTATAGTGAACATTTCTTTGAAGTTCATCTTATAGCACGCCGGTAAATATTTGACTCGACAGTTCCAAGCATAACACACCCGGAGCGATGGTGTTGTACTCATGTCATAAGCTAAATCTTGATTGCCATGCTCGAATCCCGGGGTGTTCACATGTGGTGCCTTGACGCAACGGAAGACTTTGAATACCATCTGCATCATGTCAAATATTTTGACAATCATATGCACTGCTGCATCATCCATTCATCGTAAGCGAGGGAGCCAGTGGCGAATCATTGCCATCATATAGCCTACAGTTGGTGGTCCGGTGGGTGGCATGAAATATGGGTAATTGAGCCAATCCTGGCACTGCCTGTTGTTCTATACTTTGATTGCAAAGGCCTTCCAGGAGCGGTGTCATGGCATGGGTCCCCAACATGGGTTGTACTTCAAGTGGAGTGGTGCCTTGGCCCATGTGTTCATCATTTTGGGATATTCCTGTAATAAGTCCTTGCGCCAAGTAGGTTGATATATTTCTCCTCTCTGCACATCCATGGGCAAGTCTTCAGGCTCAAACTGAGTTGCGTGGGAGGGTTTCTTGCCTATTTCTTTTTCAATGGCCAGTTGATATTCTACCATTAACATAAAATATGGTTTGTATTGTAGCTGATGCCTAGATATATACTTGCGAGGGGCCAAGTGAGCAAAGTATGGTGATTGTAAAATTCGTTCTTCTATCATTGCCATTGCATGTAACTGTGCTTCCACCCTTGCGGAGTGGGTCCTGCCAAGCTCTTCGACAGTCTTCATCCATGCGGGAGTAGGAAGTTCAAAAGTCTTCTGGCCTTCTTCCGTGATGCGTCCGCCTGGGATTGGTTGGGATTCGTATGCTTCTTCTAAAGTGTCCTCCACCAGGATAGTCACTGTGTCTTCATCTGCTGATAGTTCCGGTGGGAAATCTGGTCGAGGGGGTGCTTCATATGTGGCTATCTATGTTTGAAGATTCGATACCTGGGCCCGTAAAGGTTTGAGTTCCTCTATGATCTCAGGAGATGTGGCCACAGGAGCTGGTGGTGCTTGCTGTACAGATGCTCTTAATTGGAGCAGTTTGTGGTCTTCTTTGAGCTTCTGGTATGCCTCGTTCATGTTGTCGTATTCGTCTAGTAATCTGACATGATCTTCTAATAGCATCTTCATAGATTCGGAGGGGACAGCTTTGAAACGACTGGGACCTAAGGGTTGGTCCGATTGATCTAAAGCAGCTTCCAAGTTTTCTCTATTATGTTCCTGTAAGCGTTGATTCTCTTCTTTTGTTGCTGCTAAGTGGAGTCTGAGCAGTCCCATGTTTCTAGTGAGCGTTGCATTGCAAATAGTCTGAGCCCTTAATAGGTTGTCAATATCTGTAACGGCCTCTTTGGTCTTCTGTTCACTTTCGAGTTCAAGTTTGTGATAGGCCTCACGTAGCTCTTGGTAGTAGGTGTTAAGTGATGCATTCTCTATGGATAATGAATTTAGTTGCAACTGTAAATCGTTCATTGTCTTCTGCAACCTCTGGTAACTAGTTCCAAGAGAGGCAAACTCATCTCTCACTTGCGTCATGCATGTGAACATCTGACAAAATGCAGTGTCGATTGTGGGTGATAAGATTAAGGGTGTAGTGAACGTAGATGCTGTGGGTGTGGGTGTTGATGAAAGGGGAAGGGGAAATAGGGACGGGAATGTGGATGGGGTGGTGACAGTGGAAAAATGTGATGTGCCTAAATGTGGTGGTAGAATGGATGACGTGAGTGGTGGTGCTATGGGAGGTGATATATCCATGTCACTTGATGTGGTGTCAAGTGTCGTGACTGTGAATAGTGGAGTGATAGTGGGTGTGTGCGTGGGTGTGAAAATAGGATTTACAAAGGTGGTTGAGTAATTTACAGAGGGGTTCTCGGCTTGGTGGAAAGGGGAAAGAGGAAATATAGTGGGTCGGGGAGGTGAAACAGGGGAGAAGTTTAATGGAGGGGTAAATGGAAATAAGGGTCTTGGAGGGGTAGGAAAGGAAGGGAAGCATGGATGGAGAAATGGACTAGAGAGAAGGGTTGAAGTCCTAGGAGGCAGGCTAGGTTGTGTAGGTGCGGAAAGTGTGAGAGGAATGGAGGCGAGAAAGGCTTCTGCTACTGCACTATCGAAGGATGTGGATGGGCGGGGGGAGGTAGGGTGTATAGGAGAGACTGGAGGGATGGGTGGTGAAAGAGGAGCAGTTGGGGTGGTGGGTACTTCGACAATTGTGGTGGTATGTACAGTAGAGGTGTGGGGCGGGGAGTCGATAATGATCGTTTCTTTTGCCGTAGAGCCTTTAGGAATAAGATGTGCTTCCCTGGCCTATTGTGATGACTGGGCATCCGTCGGTACACGAATATATTGGCATGGTTTTGATAACAAACGTATGCGCTGTGGGTCAATTTGTGGTAGTGGTTTTCTTTGCAAATAGTGTAATGCTTCCTCCGTTCCTACTGACTTCACCAGTTCTCTAAAACCTTGAATGTTGATCAGCTTCCAGGTTGGTAATAGGAAAACTAAATGCTTCCGCACCAATGGTGGTGGGAATTTCTACTGCAGTGGTGGTAGGTTCTTGGACGGTGGTTGCTTGAGAGGTGATTGCACTGGTAGTGCCTTCTGTGATGATAGGTCGTGACAGTCTTATGTGAATGGGTTGTATCAGTGCAGGGGGTTCCGTAGGAGATTGTTCTGGAGATGGCTGGGGCGATGGGGACTCTGGAACTTGTAAGCATGGGATAGATCCTCGCATGCGCTTGCCTGCTCGTCCCTTGCTAGATTTTCTGGCTTTCTTGGCTGTCCCTTTAAATGCCTTCAACTCTTCACTTGTCATCGTGCGCTCTATAGGCAAGTCATATGCCAAACACATATACACAATTCTTGTGAGAGCACAACATCCATGGATGATTTTTTTCCGTTCCCATCTGTGCTGCGCTAAATAAAACTGATCTATAATCCAACTTGCTAGATCAACTGTTTGGGGTCCTATACAAGCTAAATACAATCCAAACCAAATGCATTTGTGGGGCATGGTGAATCGATCCTGAGTTGGGAATGTGAAATGCTGCATACATATTCTTAGTGGCTTAGAGAGCTCAGGTGTGATTGCCGAGATGTCTTCCCATTTAGTAACATCACCATGCTTCATAGGCTCTGGAATTAGCCTTTCTCGCTTTGTCGGAGTGTGCGTTCCATGTATCTTGATTGCAGCTCTAATCAAATCTTTAGAAAGATAAAACTTCTTAAACGGTGGGTCATTTACTAAGGACGGCAAAATGAATGTGCCTGGCAAATCCTTGTTCTCAGAAGCTGTCAATGTGGTTACTGTTGCAGAGCTAAGAAGAACACAAGGCAGAGAAAAAGACGGGCCCCAAAATTTTTCCAATTCGGACACTTTAGTTTTTTGTATCATAGCCATTTTGTAACATATTTTCCGATGTAAATGCACTAGAGGAGTCCTCTAGATGCATACCCATGGAGATTAGTAGCTTACCCATGTAAATTAGTAGGAAATTAACCTTTTAGTGAATAAAATGCCGGTCTCTTGTGTGAAAGGATCATTTTTAGGGCACATGTATATAAGTCAATTTGTGACTCTTTGTAAGGACTTTTTGCCATTGTGAGAATCAAGAGCACTGAATTCCGAATTTGTGTCTTCTCCTCTCTGTATCATCTTCTTTGTGAGCTTGTGTGCATGTTTGATGTTTGAAAAGAGTGTTTGGAACTTTTTTGTGTAACAAGGGTATAGACTTTGTGGGAACCATTAATCCCCCCGCTAAAGGCACTCATGCAAACCGTGACTCAATATGAAAAGACCGCCATTGGATGCGTCTTCTTGAGAGCTTTGAAAGGAACCCACTATTCGCTATATTCAGAGTTCAGAGCTGAGAGAAAAGCTTGAATTACTGTTGGCTACTGCTCCAAGTATCGTGACATCTTAACAGATCCCTGAACTTTGTTTGGAATAGACTTAGACTTATTTGCACTCTTTGGGAAGCTCATTCGCATTGATCATCATTTGAATGCATGTCTTCATACACTCGGCTAGGTTTTGATACTCCTTGGATTGATAAATAAAGCGTGAATCCCCACTATATGCTTGAGGGGGATCGAGGTTTAGTCTCTTTCTCCACAAGTCCCTAAGTTGGTACTTAGGTACACACATTTTTGGCACCGTTGCCGGGGAAGTCGAATCAAACCGAGGCATTCGTGTGATGGTAAGTAGCTCTTAGCATTGAAGTGAGTTGAGGAGTTGGTGAATTTCTCTTCTTTGGTAAGTCACACTCATCCGTACTTACTACTTCTCGCTCTTGGAGTGTGTGTAGTGAGTTGATAGTCTAGGGAAGTGAGTGGAGTGAGTAGAGTAGGAAGGAGGGAATAGGCAAGTAGGTTAGGCAAATAGAGTAGTTGTTAAACTGGTCCTTTTAGCCTTTTTGAGTCAAATATTTTCAGAAAAGTATAAAAATAAAAATAAAAAAAAAATCAAACTTTTCCATTCATTCTTGCACCTGCAAGTATCGAGAAAGCGAGCTAGAAGTCGAATATCATGGTATCATGTATCGTGGGATTACCTCTTGGCGATACCTGTGCAATATTGAGTATCGTGAGGGTCCTTCCGCGATACTTGCTGGATATCGAGTATCGTGATCTGTCTAGTTGGTTGAGTATCGTGTATCGTGTGGGCTCAAGTATCGAGTATCGTGGCATTTTTCCAGTCAGCCAAATATCGAGTATCGTGGAATTCTTTTGGATTCAAGTATCGTGTGTCGTGGATTCTTTGTCTGTCTTAGTTCAACCAAATATTCCCTAGAATTCAAACCATGAGTGAAGAACTCTAAGATCCGGAGGTTGGCTAAATTAGCCTAGAATTCTTCAATTGAATGAACCTAAGATCTGGAAGAACCCTAGGGAGTCGAAGAAGTGTGATTTCTTCTGTGGGAAGTGTAGTCAAACCAAGTAGTCATTCACATTACTCTGAAACCTCGAGTGAGCCTGAGGAAGAAATTCCCATGGCTTCAAAGGATATGCAGAATTTTGTACCAATAATTGGCATGATGTGAATTATTGAGGGTGAATATCGGACATCTTTAGAATATGTGAACACCAACCAACATGGGATACCTATCTACCTAGATGGTCTAAACCGATTAGTGGCCATACTAAAGAAAGGTATAGACGCTTACATAGTACCTAGGCCAACAGGGAAGTGCCCGATCACTTCAAAAAATATGAAGTAGAAGAGAGGAAATTTGCTATTCAAATGCCAAAATGAGAAGCACAACCAGAAATAGCATATGACAACAAAGAACAGACCAAGAAAATAGTAGTAACCTTGGAGGAAGGAGAAGAGCGATGTACCTTTATAGGACAAGATGTCTCAATGGAGGAAGAACAAGAGTTAATACGACTCATACGAGAATACAGGGATGTCTTTGCTTGGACATATAAGGATTTAAAAGGAGTAGATCCTTCTATTTGTGCCGATAGAATCCCTATGACATCTGAAGTCAAACCTTCCAAACAAAGACCATACACATATAACGATGTTTACTCAGCAAAAATCAAGGAAGAGATAGATAAGTTGTTAGATGTTGGGTTCATTTATGAGATCGATCGAACACATGGAATGGGTGTCACCTTTGGTGGTCGTACCTAAAAAGAATGGCAAGTTAAGGGTATGCATTAATTTGAAAAAAGTAAATGCTACCACCATAAGAGATAGTTACCCATTACCCATCACTGATCATCTTTTGGAAAGAGTGGCAGGGAAGGAAGTTTATAGTTTTCTAGACAGTTTTTCAAGGTATAATCAGGTAGCGATTGCTCCTGAGGACCAACATAAAACAGCCTTTGCAACTGAATGGGGAGTGTACGCCTTTAGGGTTATGCCTTTTGGTCTAACCAATGCCCCAGTTACTTTCCAAAGATGATGTGCCATGTATTCAAGGAGTTCTTGAGAAAGAGCATGGAAGTATACGTGGATGATTTATGCACTTATTCAGCTACACGATCAGAACATATCCTTGAACTAAGAAAGATTTTTTCCAAATGTCGACAATATAGAGTATGCCTCAATCCAGAAAAGTGTGTCTTCATGGTTCGACAAGGAAAGATATTAGGACACATTGTCTCTAAAAATGGAATCCACATATGAAGACAAAATCAAAGTGATTCTGGATTTGCCGAGATCGAAGACTGCTAAAGAAGTGCAAGCATTTATGGGACATTGCAGATACTACAGTAGATTTATACACATGTATTCCATAATTGCTAGACCTCTTTATGCATTATTGTCTCAGTTTAATTGGACAGAAGAATGTGAAAAGGCCTTTAACGAATTAAAGAGTCGATTGAGTTCAACACCAATCCTTTGAGTACCTAATTGGAACAAACCATTTCACATTCACGTAGATGCTTCCAAGTTTGCCATTGGTTGCATCTTAGCTCAACCCGCGGATACAGGGAAGTTAGACCACCCTATAGCCTATGCCAGTAGACAATTGAATCAAGCGGAGCGCAATTATACCACGAGTGAGAGAGAGGGTTTAGGGATGGTGTACGCAGTGAAGAAGTTTCGACACTACCTTTTGGCAAACAAATTCAAATTCTTCATCGATCATCAAGCTCTACTTTACTTAGTCAATAAGCCTTGTAATACGGGACGACTGATACGATGCTTTCTATTGTTGATGAAATTTGATTTTGAAGTAGTAGTCAAGAAAGGGAATATGCACATTAGAGAAGATCACTTATCAAGAATGACACACGGAGAACCCCCCACAGGAGTACCAAATGATCTGCCAGACACTTATCTTTTTAAGCTCGAAGTATGTCCCCAATGGGCAGAAAAGTTGATCCCTATCCTCACCTATGGACCTAAACATGGGATCATACCAAACAGAAACCAAGACCTATGGAAAACTAAAAACCTTCATATCATTGCTGGAAGTTTATATCACCAAGACTCAATTGGATTACTCATGAGATGCGTGGAAGAAGAGGAACAAGAAATGTGGCTTCACAAAGCACATGTAAATCAATGAAAAACTCATTTACATGCTAACGGAACATGGCAAACAGTGAAGAGATTAGGCATATATTGGCCAACCATGCAGAGGGATACACATAACTATGTATCAGCCTACCCAACTTGTCAAGAACGAAATCCAGAAGAGAATGCCTCTGGTGAAATTCTTAAAGACCCAAGAGTACCCAGAAGGAGCTACTCTATCAAGGAAACATGCACTCACAGAACAAAGCAAGGACTATGTTCTTATAGGAAAACAGCTCTTCAAGCAAGGAAGAGACAATCATTTACGAATGTGCATCCGTGAAGACGAGTATCTTGTTGTTTTAGAGATGGCACACACAAGAGCTGCAGGAGGACATTTTTCTATAGACAAAACTGCAGAAATGATTCTCTTTGCAAGGATGTGGTGGCCAACTCTACATCAAGATGAAGCCACATATGTTCAACGATGTGATACCTGCCAACGAACAAAATATCCAATTAGAAGAGATGAAATGCCGCTGAAACCCATGATGAGTGCCAGAGCCTTTACTAAATGGGGAATAGACTTCATAGGACCTATTAGCCCATCAGCTAAAGGATCCCATGCCGAGTACATAATCGTAGCCACAGACTATTTGACCAAATGGGTTGAATCTAAAGAAACCAAGAAAAACGATGTGAGAACTACGCCCAAGTTTCTCTTTGAGAACGTATTTACTAGATTTGGATTGCCTATAGAAATTGTAAGTGATAGAGGCACAAACTTTGTGAATGAAGTCATAGAAGCCCTACTGAATTAATTCTTAGTAATTCATAAGAAATCAGCCCCATATCACCCACAAGCCAATGGACAGGCCGAAAGTTCAAACAAAATCTTATGTACAGTCCTCACTAAAATTGTTAACAATGGTAGATCTAATTGGGATAAGCAATTACATCATGCTTTATGGGCATTTCGAGTAGCCTACAAAACAGCCATAGGAACTACTCCTTTTAACTTAGTGTACGGATAGAATGATATCTTGCCAATTGATTTCTTAGTACCCACTCTCAGAGTAGCAACAACTTACGAGTGGACTGGACATGAATTATCAGCTCAATTGGATCAAATAGAAAAGTTACATCAAACAAGGTTACAAGCGGTATCAGGGATTTATGCTGCTAAAAGGCGACAGAAGGCATATTTTGATGCTCATATTAAAGATAAAAACTTGAAGGAAGGAGATTTAGTTTTGGTCTATACTTTGAAGCAACATGCAAAGAAACTGCAAAAAAGAGGATATGGCCCATTGATCATCAATCGTATATCTACCAGCAGAGCCATCAGCTTAGCAACCCTAGATGGAGAAGTATTGCCAAACTATATCAGTGGTTGTCGAGTAAAAATTATTTAGAGCCATTGACAGAAGAGATAATGTCACGACTAATAATGGGTAAAAATAGGCGCAGAGAGGAAGAAAGAATACGAGAAGAAGCTAGACAAGAAGCGCTAGAACGAATCAGGAAACGAAAGGAGTGGATGAGAGAGAGAGACGAGAGATATCGACAAGGGGAAGAACTCATCCCAATGGCTAACTTTAGAGCCACTGAAAACCTAGGACAACAAATAAAGAGCAACCTTATTTGAATTTGGGTGCTGGAACAGAAGAGCACCACTTAGTGGACGCTCTCATTGACACAGGAGCAGCCATAAGCTGTATCAAATTTTCGTTGACTCAAAAACTCAAGGTAGAATTATGCCCATCAAAGGCACAGCTGATTGGAATAGGTGGAAAAGTTACTCAATGCATAGGCCAGATTACCTTACCTCTACATCTCGGAAACAACACTATGGAACAGAAACTAGTAGTATGTCATGATCAGGACTTATTAGAAGAGCTCGTGTTAGGTCAAGATTGGATATATGAATATGAAGTGACTATTCAATTAGCCCTAGGATACATCACGGCCAAGATAGGACATCGTGAGATATTCAGCATGTTAGACGAGTGACCGATCAAAGCCAAATGTATAGACTCAAGAGATCACTCAAACGAGCACGATGATGAATGTATGATCACTCACACTATGGAAATCCCACCATCAAGTACTTCATGTGAGAATGCATCAAATCTCGCCTTCACACAATCTTCTAATCCAGTAAATCACATGATTAGTGCCTTATCCAATCAAAGCCTCAGTGAGGAACCAAGCTCAAGAGGGACTAGTCAGCAAGACTATCAAAAACCTACACACATTAGAAAATACCCCATTCCTTACACTAGACAGGCTTGGATCATAAAAGATCAAGTGACGGCATATCTTCAACAACAGAACTACTATCGACATCAGAATCAACAACATTTCAGAATGCAAGTCACGTGGGACACCCAGGTCCACAAAGGATTGCTAGAGTATGGATTCCAAAGAAGGTGATAGCCTCCCAGCCGACCCGAACACAAATATGGATTCCCAAGTTGTGTGCCCAAGTGACAATCATCAAAAAGGACAAGTCAAGACACAAGGAGAATCAGTATGATCAGTGTGAACTAAAGGCGAACCAACAAAAGACAAACAACTACAGGACAGAGTAGGATCCTAGATACACAACAAAAATCATTCAAAGATTCAAAAGACTAACGAAGCAAAAGTACAACATGAGATGCACTACAATTACCAAGGATGTTGGATATACAATTTGTCCCAGTGGAGTAAAGCGGATTTGGATGCCGACAGGCAAAACAATCTGTACACATCGATCAAATAATTCGGGTTGCACACATCTGGAGTTACAAGGATCCAAAGTATGCATAATAGGGCCACATTACAAGGCCAAGCATTCGACACATTCTTCTTCTACTTCTGGATAGTGAAGCACATTTCCCTCTTGGGAAATAGGAGAGCACTTGTAAAATAATCCAAAAGAAAATAACTAATGATTCAATAACCGCTTCGGCTATGAACTAACATTTTTGTTTTCTTTCAGACACAAACAAAGAAAAAATAAATAAATAAATATGAAAAAAAATCCCAGGTATTACATTTCTCACACCACAGGGAAGGGACGACACAATTCACTCGGAGAGTTGCCAAAATTATGAAGGATAAGTGAAGGATAAGTGAAGGATGATTCTTGATACCAGCTTGCCACTGATTACTAGTATGTATTGAGTGCAGATGGCATCCTCTAATTCCGAGGCTATGCAAGAGGAAGAGGTCGTCCTTCTTCCCTTGGAATCAATTACGAAGGCAAGAGGTCATTGTTTTCTTGATGATCAACCAGTGTCAGAGCTTCTTTTCATGGCTACCATTAAAATTATGGATAGAGACCATTACTTTCCTATTATGTCTCAAGATTTCCAGACTATCATACAAGGATTACCACGCATGACAGATGTATGGACAAGGGCTGGCATTGATGCATTCATACGACTTCCAATATATCTGCCAGATTTTTAGAGGTGTACACAAGTGATGAATACGCTACAGTCTGCATCAGATAAGTCATCAATCCTAGAAGCAAGAGTGCTCGACAAAGTGGACACATGGAAAAAAATTTGATTCACTCATGAAGTAATCAACAGAGCTTTTGGATGGAGCCAAGATGGCCTCACTACTGTCAAAGATGAATGTCATGATCCCAAAAAGAGAACCTTTTCGGAAATCAATAGAATAGATATTGAAGACTCGGTTCGATTGGTGCACCAACATTTTTGTTTTCCTAGTATGCATAGATATACAACACCTCAGAAAATCGTAGTGCAATTACTTTCCCATGCAATGAGGCAAGTTGGAAATAAAGTAAATATGACTCCATATATTCAAGACCGCCTATTCGAAGCAAAGAAAAAGTGGGGTCAGAAAAAGTTTTTGAATGGAAGTTCGGCATTGACCTTGCTAATTTATGAGGCACTTGAAATGAAGGAGTGCTTACGCTTGATGCCAACTTCAACTGAAATCGCAAAATATGCAAAGTCAGCAACGGTTCCAAAGAAAAAGAAAATAGTCATCTCCATCAAAGAAGTGGGAACCAATTCCAAGAAACCCATGATAGGGGCTAAGCGCACAAGAGAGGAAGTAGTACAAGAAACCCCGCAGTCCAAGAGGACACACTTATTGCCCAAGATTCCTTTGACACAGTAGCCAATCACAAAAAGGGACCTCTCCGTAGCTCTAGAAGAGACGCATATGTATATGCAGGGCCAAGTGAACTTGAATGTTCAAGGTCATCAATACAAACAGGAAAACCGAGGAAAGCAACAAAAGAATAAAGAACACACCCCAGAACAAACCGCAAGATATAAAGAACTGGGATTAGAAGACTCAAGCTCTAATGAGGAATCTAGCCCTGAGAAAGACACATTAGACACTGACATCAGAACAGAAACGAACAATGAGGAATGGACAAAGATAAAGCAGGTCGAGGTCACACCTGACAATCAACAGTCACAGGCAAGGAACCAAGAAGCATCCACTGAAACAGTACACATTATTCAATTGAACGATCAGTCCAAAATCAGCATCAAGGAAGCTCCAATCACAAATAAAGATGCAGTGCCACCTGTCAAAGAGGAAATACAAACACACATGGACAAAGAAGGGGGTGTACCACAAAAAAGGGAGCAAGTTGTCATTGAAGTCCCTGATGATACAACCACAAGGCAAAATTGACCATAGGGAGGCTGAGCCACAGATACAACTCCATATTCCGCAGCCCCATGATACTACGTTACATGTGGCACAGGGGAAAGATGTTACCACGGGTGTAGAACCTAGCGTCCCTACCACATGGTTAAATGTTGATGTTACTCAATTGAAACCCGTCGTCAAGCAGATGATACAAACGACCATGGATACGCAACAACAAATGATGGACACGGATGCTGATTACGACAAGGCCATGCGGGAAAAGAATCACTTTCACGTAATGAGTGAGCAATTGTCTGCACAGCTGATTCAGGCCCAACTAGATTTTTCAGCAAAAGAAAAAGAACTACTCGAAGTCAAAGGACAATGCACTACATTAATGAAGCAGAATCATCAGTTCCAAGAACAACTGACAGACTTACAAAGACAGCATGAAGCTAGTGAATCAGACAAAGAGAGAATGAAAGCGAGAAGTAATCTGCTAGAAACTCAGCTAAAAGCCCACAGCAACTGACCAAAAAGAATTAGATGACCAAATAGCAAAATATGCTGATTTGTGGAGCAGACTCTCAAACAAGAATGGGAAAGGAGGTACATTAACGAAACCAATGAGCTCAAGAAACAGCTGAACACTGCCAACACAAAACTTGCAGTAAGCTACAGTGAAAGTATGGATCAGGTAGCAGAGATTGGTAATGAGCTACTTGCGGCAAAAGATGCACTCCCGGCAGCTCTGCAAGAAGTTAAAGAGAAGACTGAACGTCTTGGACAATTAGAAACTAAAGCAGAACAAAAAGCATCCATCGGGACACCAGTAGAGCCACGACCAGAGAATCCTACTAACGAGGTAGAGGTACATCCTCTATCTCCCCCGATCTATAATTCTCCAATAAAAGAGCAGATGGCGGAACCATGTGATGATCATCCCATGCTATATACTGTAGAAATAGGTCAGTTTGAACGGGCACTATTGGTGTTCCGATTGACTAAAAATTTTGAAAATGAAGTGGTCAAAGTTATGAAAGAGGCCAAAATCAAAGGGAAAGATCTGGATGCAATCATGAAGCCTTTCAACATTCCTTATGGACTATTAAAAGAGAAAACAAGGCAATACATAAAGAAGATCACACAGAAGGATCCAGATGAGCAGCTGTACTTCAAAGATAATACATTCAATTACACTCAAGGGGAATTTTAAGCTGCACAACCTGTATGGAGAAGAAAATTTTTGGAGAAAAATCCTACTTTGCAGGTGCACTAGCAAGCAGCACCGTATTTATTACAGGTAAATCCTTCATTTTGCCCAACACCACGTCGCAGAGAAACAAGAGAATTTTTGGATATGCAAAAGAACGGTGTGATCAATAAACAGTGGCTGAATTATCTGCTACTTCCAAGTCCACCTCATAATTATTTACCGACGGAGGATTACATGGTAAAAACCATTGAATTTTGGTTGCATTGTTATGCAATAGTCCCCGATTTAACTATCAAGATGACGAATAAAATCCTCAGCATGATACTTACAATGTTGAAGGTGTTCAAGCACGCGGCTTATACGTTTTTAAATTTCATTGGTATTAATCAAGGCACAGATATCCTCATTTTTTATCTGTCTGTTATGCCCAGCCGACCCAGAATAATGACATATTATTCTAGGCTTATGTTTTTACCAAGTACATATATGCAAACCTTCGAGGAAGCCTTTTTCATAGGGTTTTTTGAAATTGATTCAGAAATTTTCTTAAAGATGTTGGCCAACTTGAATGCCAGATTAGTGGCATATGAATTAAGCTTCTTCGCTGATCACAGACAACCATCTCATGATGGTGTGAAAGCAGAACAGTGGAAGCAACTTATGATACGTGAAGCTAATTTTCTTAATGAGACAGAGCAAAAATTTTACAGAACATACTCCCGCCGACTTCCAAAGCATGTCGGGGACGAGAGAGTTTAGGAGGGGGCAGTGTTGAGGGAGAGTCTAGCAAAAAGAAGAAAAGAAGAAGACAAGGAAAGAAGCTTCACTAAAAAGATTATACCTTAAGATATATCTCTGCAAGAAGCTCCGCAGGGGCATGCAACACCCATCTCTGCACAGAGCCCCGCAGGGGCACACATCAAGGAACAGCACGTAGGAGGGAAGGACGGACCAGGGCCAGGAAGTATCCATGAAGAAGTGCAAGAAGATATCCGGCGGTTCCAGAACCCCAACAAGGTGCTTCAACCTCTTGATCTTCGGAAGGTCCAAATCGAAGGCTGAAGAACCACACCCTCATACATTCCACTGGTGGCGTGCGTAGCAGCCCAACTCAACACAGCAACCCAAATTTAAAGAGGTTATTGGTGAGCTAGACTAGAAATCTTAGGTAGTCCATCTCCACGGGTTGCATATGGAGAAAAGACAAGAAGTAAAGCGTGTCAAGGGATGATAGAGACAAAGAGGGGGAGAGTGTTGCAGAGCTAAGAAGAACACAAGGCAGAGAAAAAGAAGGGCCCCAAAATTTTTCCGATTCGGACACTTTATTTTTTGTATCATTACCATTTTGTAACATATTTTCCAATGTAAATGCACTAGAGGAGTCCTCTAGATGCATACCCATGGAGATTAGTAGCTTACCCACGTAAATTAGTAGGAAATTAACCTTTTAGTGAATAAAGTTCCGTTCTCTTGTGTGAAAGGACCATTTATAGGGCACATGTATATAAGTCAATTTGTGACTCTTTGTAAGGACTTTTTGCCATTGTGAGAATCAAAAGCACTGAATTTCGAATTTGTGTCTTCTCCTCTCTGTATCATCTTCTTTGTGAGCTTGTGTGCATGTGTGATGTTTGAAAAGAGTGTTTGGAAGTGTTGTCTATCCATGAAAGTGTTTGTTTGTTGTTGTTAAGGTGTGTGTGAAGTGTAGGAAGTGCTAAAGTGTAGGAAGGTCGTTCCCGCGACTCAGTATTTTGCTCATAACTTGAAGTAGAAGTGTCAGAATTGAGTGAAAAGACCACCATTGGATGCATCTTCTCAAGATCTTCGAAAACAACCTACTATTTACTATATTCGGAGTTCGGAGCTGAGAGAAAATCTTGATTTACTATTGGCTGTTTCTCCAAGTATTGTGACATCTCAACAGATCCTTGAACTTTGTTTGGAATAGACTTAGACTTATTTGCACTCTTTGGGAAGCTCATTTGCATTGATCATCAGACATGCATACACTCAGCTAGGTTTTGATACTCCTCGGATTGATAAATAAAGCGTGAATCCCCACTACATGCACTTGAAGGGGATCGAGGTATAGTCTCTTTCTCCACAAGTCCCTAAGTTGGTACTTAGGTACACAGTTACCAAGTAGTAGCATCTGTAGAAATCTGGTTTGGGCAATGGATCACTGAAGTATTCAGTGAAGCCTGCTCTCGCCCAAACATGCTTTAAGTCTTCGATATTCTGGAGCGCTTCAAATTCTCTGGAGAAGAACTGATACTTCCCCCACTTACTGCTATCAAAGGTCAAATTGGCATCAAAAATAAAATCTGCATCTGCCAAGGGTCCTGCTAAACCTTGAAACCACTGAATTACGATGAAATTTTTCAGTGTATCCCCTACGAGGATCATCGATCGACATAGGTCTTGGGAATCCTTGAAATTCTGGCGGTTGTTCAATAGGATATGATTCAGCTAGTAAGTCGACAAAATTTACCACAGGTACACTAGGGCCAGCTTCGGATGGTCCTTCTGTCTGCATGATGAGTGATGCGAGTGTGGAAGATCTGCTATAAAAGATTAGCACATTAGTATGGAAATTAATCCTGATCCCAATAAAGTGAGACCGCAATCCCTTTCCATAACCGATGTGTAACCCGTGTAGCCAAGTGTTTTGCCGTGGTTTATGGAATGATTTTTTGTAAAACTAATGCATGTCTCTAGACACCTATATGCTTCAAATAGTGCATACATTGCTTGATGAGATGTTATTACAAGTGATGTTGGGTGATAGTGTGTGAATGTGTACAAATTTCAGTTGTGAATGAGTTATTACAAGGGTAGTGTTTAGTCAGGGTGGGAGTAGTGTTAGACAACGGTTCTTGAGGAGACTTCCAGATACATTTCGGTATCCACTTCCTAAGAGTTTTTGAACGGATGGTATGTTTCTGTGGAGGGACAAAAGGTGGTATCAGATGTGGTGGTATTGAGGGGTGAAGAGATTTCTGAGGGTTATACATTACATGGCTTGAGGGTTGAGCTATGATACACTGTTTGGGTACCCAAATCTGCGTGGGTGTGGGTCGATTCTTAAGGTACTTCTTGGCGATCCAAATCGGTCGAATGTTCGTACTCGTAGAAGAAGCTCGAGGAGATGTGGAATATTGCCTCTGCTTCTGCTTAAACTTCTTCTTATCCTTGTCGGAACTGTTGCAAACTATTGATGGTTTCTGTCCTTTTGGCACCCATATTTGTCTCGTGCCTCTTGCTTTGTGATACTGATACATCTTTCCTCTTTGTGTCATCTGATATGGTCGTCGGTCTGGGTTCCTTTGTTGTGGTTGAGGTTGAGAGGTCGGATGGACACTCTGCTTTGGAAAAGAAGGGAGGTCCAACACTTGCGAAACCTGCCCATTAGGAAGTGCATTGTTTTGTATCAAAAATCTAGGCCAGTTTGCAGTAACTGTGGAAGGATGGGCACTGTAGGGTGTTTTGCCCATGTGGCTGCTGATGCAATCAACCTGACCGCTGATGCAACCCACCTGACCGCTGCTGGAAGACCAAGGGAAAATCTGTTGACATTCTTTTGTCTGGCCCCTATCCATCGGCAAGCTCTCATGGGTTGACTTTGGAAAGAGCGTGCTTAGCCGAGGGATCTGCCCAAAGATCTTCCTGTCCTCCGTCGCATGCAGTTCATATGGTCTAGGGTTACGTACCTCAGGCGGAGTGCAGTTAGGGAAGTCAAGCGGTATCACTCACCATTGGTCTAAGGTTCCAATCTGCAACGAGCCTTGTCTAAGATTTAGGTCCACTAAGTGATCGTATAGCCAATCTTGGCCAAGGATTAGGGGTTATATCAGGTCGTCATCATGGCACACTAGTAGCTTTGCTGTCATGTTCACATCGTCTATGAGGATAGGAAGGTCCACGTCACCCATGCAAGGGGTTTCCATGTCTCCTAGCCCTATGAGGTATGCCTCAATTGGCCGCATTTCTATTCCTGAGTCCTTATAGTGGGACCATCTAATCGCACTAGTTGTAGCACCTGAATCAATTAAAGCCTTGAGCTCTTGGCAAGGTTTGTTGTGCTCTAGCCTGACTGTAATGAATGGTCTCCTATCCACTATGCTAGGATGAGTGGTTGACTTTACTTGACACATGGCCATGGGGTATCTGGGTGTTGTTTCCAGATGGTTATAATGTTCTCTCCCTAGTCCTTGTCTTCTTAACTTCATGCGCTTAATGCGTTCTATAGCTTTTGCCTGAGCTTTAGCTCGTATTCTATTTTCTTCCTCCTTACGCTTCTTTGTCAACGTGAGTCTTCTAAGCATATCCTCAGTAAGAGGTTCCTGATAAAGTTTGACTCTACAGCCACTAATGTAATTAGGCATTATGTCTCCTTCTAAGGTGGCTAATTGTACTGCTCCACTTGTTGAGAGTCTGTTAATGATCATAGGTCCATAACCTCGCTTTTCTAATTTTGTGCATGTTGTTTTAGTGTATATACTAGGACTAAATCTCCTTCTTTTAAGCCTTTATCTTTCACATGTGCATCGAAATAGGCTTTCTATTGCTTCTTCGCTGCATATATACCTGCTGCTGCTTTCAACCTGGTTTCTCCTAATCGTTCCAAGTCTATTATCCTTGATGATAGTTCATGGCCGGTCCAGTGATGTTCTTGTGCAACCTTAAGGGTTGGTATCAAGAAGTCCAAAGGAAGCACAACATTCTGATCAAAAACCATCTGAAAGGGAGTTGCATTGAGTACGGTCTTGTAGGCCACTCGATATGCCCAAATAGCGTGGTGTAACTGTTTGTCCCAATCTGAACGTTTGTTGTTCACAAGTTTCGTCAGTATGTTACAAAGGATCTTGTTAGTGCTTTCTACTTGACCATTGGCCTGAGGATGATATGTTGCGGATTTCTTGTGAATCACCATAAAATCCTGTAACAAATATTCAATGACTTGGTTTAGAAAGCGAGTTCCTCGAATCGCTCACTAGCTCTATAGGCAGTCCATATCTTGTAAAGACATTTTCAAATAAGAATTTTGCAGTCGTGTGTGCATCATTCTTTTTTGTGGCCTTGGCCTCTACCCATTCGGTAAGATAATCCGTCGCAACAATAATGTATTTTGCATGTGTACCTTTTGCAGGGGGGTTAATGGGTCCTACAATGTCTATACCCCACTTAGAAAATGCACGTCCTCCCATCATGGGTTTCAATGGAATTTCATCTCTGCAAGTAGGAAATTGAGTTCTTTGGCATTGCCTCCTTTGAATAAACACATCTTTAATCTGATTCTTCCATAGAGCAAAGTTTGTGCCATCAAATATCTGGATCTCAAAATGGTCTTTGCCCTCCAAGTTATAGCTCCTCCTCGGAACACTAGAACTAGACCCTGATGCACCGGATGTGCCTGAGACCTTTGATGCCATGATGGTAGAGAATTGAATAGAATGATAATGGAGCTAGAAGAGTCTGAACACCAACAACTAAGTGTATCAAGGAGTAAATCAACCACTGTTCTTTATGACATTTTCTTCATCCATTGGTTGATCATTGTCTATAGTGATCAATTGTTGAAGTTCTTAAGGCCTTTGAACTTCATGGTATCTTCCATGATTATGAAATATTAACCCATTATTGTGTGTAGGGTTTCATTGATTCTTTTATTTCTATTTTGGATATCTTCCAATCCAAATTCTTTTTATCACTAACTATTAACTCTCTGCCTAAATGGCTGTATCAAATATGATTACAATAATAGAGTGCATTACTGGGTTCTTGGGATGGACAGGGGTTTCTAACCAAAGGCCCTATAATATTTTCCCATTCCACAAGTTAGATCCACCACTACAATAGATTTACTAGAAGAACAACTACCACTCACATTTTAGTGTCTCAAACTTCACGAATTACTTCCACCACATTAATCATCGGTCAATACATTGTACGAGGTGTTACTTACTCAAAAATATCTATCACCACACTTACTGTCACGTGAATATCTTACTACTAAATTCACTTACTCGAAACTTTATATAATAGTCACCAACTACTTTAATTATCAATGAGATTACACGATCACTTTCACTTTCAGTTAAAACTTCTTAATGTTTAATCATCACAACAAAATAAACCTCTTATCTATCACTTAATGACACTGTATTGCATTGTTCATAGCAATCCGTATGGATAAACAAAGTCTGCACCCGATCGTTCCATCGCATGCAGTCCAACAGACTTGCCATGCATCTGCTGGGAAAAATGGATGGACACCTCAAGAAATGAGTTGGTACTGCTAATCCCTGCTTTGTGCCAGCCCTACTTTACTTCAGAGTTGAGTTGTAGGCCCTTTTAGCTTTCCAATGACACTAAATAAGTGCCTATGTACTTTGAAGATGATGCTTCAAACACTTTGATCAAAACAGATAAGTTTGCAATTAGCTTATGCCCAAAAAGTTGTTATTTTGGTCTTGATACCTGCTAGAAGTTTTGCTCAGTACTCATAGTATAGTAGCAATTAGAAAACTTCCTTCTGAGGATATCTAGTTAGCTTAGAAATCTAATGATTCCAAGTGAAATCACTTAAAATGATCGACTATACTCTGAGCAATCACTTTAACAAGTAGAAGCTTACCTCCGACTTTTTAGGAACTCTGTAGAGAATGACTAGTGACCACTTCGAGATGATTTTCTCCCAATTGACTATATGAAACTTCTTCAAGCTTTGACAGCTTGTAATAGACTTTGAGCTTGTTCCAATGAGCTATAGAACATTGAAAATGGTGGAGAGATCACTGAGATATGAGCAAGACAAGTTCATTGTTCTCAGTGACAATGACAAAGAGACCAACAGAGATTATCAATGATATATTGTATCATATGACAATGTTGTACATGATCATTGGCATAAAGAATAATGCCCAATGATAGTGAGAGATGTAGGCTATAGTGTGAGCCACACAATCTCTTCAATTGATCAACTATCTACTCTAGAATGGAGAGCTTACACCGTGAGATTTACAACCGTCTTTTATAGATGCCTTGCCTCCAAGTTTGAATTCAAATTCAAACTTGGCTTTGCCTAAAATTTCTCCTCTAAGTTAGGATAAATTCCACAAAAATGATTCATAGCTTTATCTCTCCAAACTCCACGAGTTTGTAGGCTTTACAAGATTCTTCCAAGTCATTAAGACTTTTACAAAAGTTTAATGGTAAAAACCATAAGCAATGGTTCATGTGGATCTTCAATAAGTTGCACATAATACTTCTAATGCTTAGCCAAGTGTGAAGGCTTGGCATTTGCACCAACAACTCCCCCTCAAGCCAAACATCTTGGTGTGGTCTTCTTTATCAATCCTCTTGAATGTCCTACAATCCAATCATAGTTTTAAATGTGCCAAGTTTAGTACCATATACTGCCTTTGTCAATAAATCTACACATTGCATATTAGTGGATACATATGCCAACTGAATTTCCTTGCTCAATAGCTTCTCTCTCACATAATGACAGTGAACTTCTATATGCTTGGTCTTAGCATGATAGATAGGATTTGCTGCAAGATGTAAAGAACTTGTATTGTCACCAAAAATCATTGGTGAGTTAGAATGTAAATCCCAAATCTGGATATAGCAATCTGATCCATATGGCTTCTTAAGTAGCATTGGCTAATCCTCTATATTCTGCCTCTGTTGAAGATAAAGCAATAGTAGGTTGCTTCTTGGAAGACCATGAAATGGTCTTATCACCTACAAAAGAGAGATAACCTGATGTACTCCTCCTGTCATCCTTACAACCTGCCCAATCTGCATCTGAGTATATTTTGATGTCCAAATCTGAAGTATAAGGAAAGTATAAACCTTGATTTTGAGTACCCTTAAGATACTTCAAAATCCTTTTGGCAGCTTCCAAATGAGGTGCTCTAGGTTTGTGCATAAATTGACTTAAGACACGTACTCCATAAGCAATATCAATCCTTGTTAATGTAGCATAGTTTAGGCTTCCAACTAAGCTTTGGTATCCTGCAATATTTTCAAGCACATCACCTTCATGAGCACTCAACTTTCGGTCTACCTCCATAGGAGTGCTGGCTATCTTGGCATCCTCCAAGTGAAACTTCTTCAACATGTCCTACACATACCTTCTTTGAGTAACATAAATCCCGAAATTGGTATATACTAACTCAAGTCCAAGAAAATACTTTAGTGACCCTAGATCAGTGATTTTGAACTCCTACATCATTTGATTCTTGATCTGCTTGATGCCATTGACATTACTACTTGTAAGTATGATATCATCAACATACACACATAGGTATATCACCTTTGAATTACTTCTCTTGAAAAATAGAGAAGTATCTGCTTTGCTTATGATGAATCCTTGATCTTGAAGGTATGTGGTCAACCTATGGTTCCATGCCCTAAGAGTTGTTACCGTTAGTGTCCATGTGAAAGGCCAAATGGCCAGTGGACACTTCTTTGTATATGTTCTTTAATAAAACATATAGAGGTCTGGTCAGTCACAAATGGTAAGTTCGATCGCATTTGTAAGACCTAAGAAGTTTGTCTTGGTGCTCCCTATATACTGTGTTTTTCTGCATATTTTGTAGTCTCTGTGCGGAGTACCGTGTGCAACTTTAGGAGCTTGGTTTTCTACTCTGAGGATATCGTCGTGGAGATCGCAAGAAGGAGAGCACATTGTAGTGCATCGCCATCGAAATACTTCAATGGTATCATAGCAGTTCGATGCAAAAGTTTTGTTCCTTTTGTGCAAGCGTAGCAAGCACCCCCCACCCCTCCCTCCGGCTTTCTCCAAGGCTTACAACTAAAGTGGTGACCAAGTCATAGACCTTGGCATACCTTGTCATCCGAGTCACCAAAATCACCATTGGTGCCATTGGCTGCATGGGAGGGAGGACCTCAACGATCAAGGAATATAGAGGTTCTCGGTACTTCCTGAGAGGTCACCCATCCCAGTACTATTCCCCCCGGAGCTCGCTTAACCGTGGCAATCTCTTGCCACTAAGCTACACTCTTGTGGTGTCTGAAGAAGGGGAAAGAATAAAATTGACATTACCTTGAACATGTTTTGTTCCCTCAAAGCTTCATTCTTTGCTTTCAAAGCCGATTTTTGAAGCATTTTTGGGGTGTCTTTTGGAGCCATTTTGGAGTACTTCCGTACATAGTTCTCTTCACACAGGTCCAAGAACATCAAGAAGAGTGTTATTTGTACTTCTCCGACAATCAATATCAACTTTTGGGGCTGTGTTTTCAGCCACACTCGTAAAACTACAGGTTTCTTTAAAGATTTCAGTTTTGATGGGAGCAGAAGCTTTCCGCAAAGCTTTGGGCTTACTTCCTTTTGTGGATTGATTCCACATAGCTTGGCACTTCGTTATACATGAGTGCTAGCTCATTGTTGACCGCATCACTCCCAGGGGGGATTTATTGATATATTTAGGTAGTGATGTGTATGAACACACTAGATAGTCGGGGCACTTTTTTCCCTCTTTAGGAGGTTTTTTCCCCCGAGCTTGTGTATACTCCTATTTCCCTAATGGGTTACTTATCTTTGTACATTATCTTGGTAATACATTAAGTATTGTGTGTTATGCTCAAAGCTTCTTCTTCGTTGTGTTGTTCACATGATTTTGCAGACCTCAAACTCCAACAAGCTCCACCTCCTTAATTATCAATCCATGGAGATGTAATGATGATGGGGTGATCCTGAATGAGTGATGCATGCGAAGGTGATAGTGAGAGGGATAATAATGCGCACACACATACACACACATGGAAGAGACAATACAATGGAGGGAGAAATACTTCTACTCATTACTCAAAGTACAAAATATCTCTTACAAAGCTTACACCTCAAACTAGCTAACTTTAAAAGTGAGCTCTCTAGCTCGTTTTATAGTTTTTGAGGTAGCTTGATCGGTTTCACATCTAATGGCTCATCTAATAAAAAAATATGTCCTAAACTACTTTTGGGGTATCAAACAATGACCGTTGATGGTTGTAGATTATCTTTGTGAGCCTAGCCATTAGGTTAGGTAGGGCATAAATTTTCAGGCCATTGAGTTGCCATTTAAGGTGAAAATAAAGGCCCTATGGCGTAGTGCAGTTTCCTCATAGAACCTTAATGGGGGGAGTGAAGAGGGGGGCTTGCCCCCTTCTACGGGGTCTATCCCCCCGACCTGTAGGGTCAAGATGGTAGGACTTGTGGTCATGGAGATATTGTCGGATCGTATATTTTATCGACTATTTTGTATCTCCCGACTATGTTTATCTATACCGAACCGCCTTGTAAAAGCTATATAAGCATGGCCCAGGTTACATAGCATTGTGAACTAGTAAGCCCTTCATCTAGAGTCTTTCTAGATCGCCATCTAAGCTCCACAGTGGGAGCGCACAGGTGGACAGCACCATCATTGTAACTGCATTACGCTCAGCAATTTGAGAATTTGAGTTCTCTATCTCTCAATCTGCATCTATCTTTGTCTACATTTTTCTCTCAACTTTGTCTACAGGTCTATTCCGCTGTGCTGTTATTTTCTTACAGTCTCTTGGATTACCAGCATGGTTTCTTCTCAGTTTGATGGCACTAACTTTCTGAGATGGAAAGCTCAAATGTGGCATACATTGGTTCATGTAGGGTTACACATGTATGTGCATAGAGATGCACAAAGGCCTCGTGATATGCCCGACCATGTATGGATGGATATGGATGCATCGACCAGCTCCACTATCCAGTTATAGCTTGTGGATTCTATATATGAGTCTGTTATGTATGAGAAGACCAGTAGACCATTATGGTAGAGACTGCATGATATGTATGCGAGTCCATTGACTCATGTGAGACATAGATCACATCGACAGCTTCGATGTTGGCACTGTGGTCATGAGGGCCATATCTGACGACGTTGCTTCACGGGGATGCGATGATGATATTAGAGATATGCATGTGATGCAAGT
Organism: Ceratopteris richardii; assembly: GCA_020310875.1. NCBI lineage: Eukaryota > Viridiplantae > Streptophyta > Polypodiopsida > Polypodiales > Pteridaceae > Ceratopteris > Ceratopteris richardii. Next base: position 32,509,610 of record CM035407.1, read on the forward strand.
CAGGTAGTGGTTTCAGGAGATTCTATGGCATTTGATTAGCTAGTGATATGATGCATTAGCCACTTTTCATATTACTCCACATCGTGATTGGTTTTGTCGATTCTCATGTGAGAGTCATGGATGTGTGCATATGCCTGATGGTACGACATATGACATTGAGGGTGCATGAGATGTACGCCTTATGCTACCTAGTGGAGCATCACTTATACTCAGACATGTATGCTATGTGTCTTCATTCCCTATGAGCTTGATTTTCATTAGCCAGTTACAAGAGAGCAGATGTTATGCATTCCTTGGTGAGCATCATTTTTAGTTGCAATTGGGACAACTTATGCTTGCCAGAGGTGCCAGAATTGGGCACAGGTATCCACTACAGATACTTCATGTGAGAGACAGTTTCGTCTCAGTGGGAGTTCAACTTTATGTGTGATGTGAGACTCATCATGTCTCATTTTGTCTACCTACACATATTTCTATTGATATTCATGATGCACATTTATGGTAGGATTCAGATGCTCAGATGGATGCACATGTAGAGCATGTTTTGGATGCTCATGATGCTTATGTAGAGCATGATTTTGTTGATCATATGGATGCTCATGTAGAGTACATTTTAGATGATCAGCTGGATGCTTTAGAGCATGATATGGATGCTCATGTAGAGCATTGTGATGATAATCAGTTAGAGTTAGATAATCAATTTGACCTTGGTATTGATGTTGTGCAGTTAGCTCATGTGGAGCATGACCATACACTTGGTGTGGTAGAGCAGGATTGCTGTCATGGTACACAGTGTATGTTAGAGCATATAAGCTCTCAGGATGCACAACTAGATACATCCTTGGTTACGAGTATGGCTAATTTGGATGTTGAGGAGTCAGCAGTCATGCAATCATTCTTGGATTCGCTCATGCCAGATTTTGACACAGATATGTCAGGACATATTGGTCTTGACAATGGTGCTTTGGATGCCTTGGATATAGGCATGGATGACATACTTAGGTTAGCCAGGATAGCACATGTTTTGTCAGCATTTGGGAGTCTAATGTACGAATTGTTATGCTCGAGAACATATATTGCAGTTGCTATTGGAGCATTTGCACTTGGAGTTATCAATCGTTCAATGATTGACACAGGCATAGAGTGAATGGGAGCTTTGCAAGAACTTCATCAGTTCTTGCATCAGTCAGATGTGAGCTCGACTCTTATCGATATGATTCTAGAGCAGTTTGAGGTGCATGGATACACCTTGTTCAAGGCAGTTGGTGTAGGCTGATACGTATGGGTTGAGATCCAGACTCTTCCTATACATTATTATATAGTCCTACATCATTCTTTGTATATGTTACCACTTACGATCACATTGACCCTTAATTGGGAGATTGTTGAGGATGTACAAGTCATGTGACCTTACCCCCATATTCATATATATACATCATTTATAGAGCATTGCCTCAAGAGAGATCATTATGTGGGTTTTGAGGCTCACACAAATATGTGCGCATCTCTTCTCTCTCCCTCCATCTCCTCCTTGCTCCTCTTGTTCTGCACACCAAAGCCCTTCAACCATGCTAGCCGATTTGGCCCAAACATTGTAATACTTCTTTAGGAGAACGTGGAGGTGGTTCAATTACCTTGACTTTGTTGGAATCCACCACAATTCCTATACTAGAAATCACATGACCAAGTAATTTCTCGCATTTTACTCCAAAAATTGATTTAGTTGGATTTAGACTTAAGTATACTTCTTTGCACTTACTGAAGCACAAGTTGAGATGTTGCAGATGATCAACTTGTGGTCCAGATACTGAAAATAATCCAAAAAGCCCTGCATGAAACTGGTTAAATACGGGGCAAAAATTTGTTGCATACATCGTTGAAAAGTACCAGGAACATTCTATAATCCAAACCACATCACTATACATGTGAATACTCCCCAATTAGTAATAAAAGTTGTTTTCGGTATATCAGACTCTAACATTCTGACCTGATTGTATCCACTAAATCCATCTAAAAATGAATACATTTCCCTGCCCATAGCTTCATCGAGCAATGTCTCCAAAAAGGGTAGTGGAAATGGGCCTAGAATTGTTGTTACATTTAATTTGTGGTAATATACACAAATTTGTAGCTTCTTGTTCTTCTTTAGCACTATTATAATAGGAGATACCCATTCCAAATACTCAATAGGCACGATAAAACCGACCTTGAGTAACCGTTCAAGTTCTTTTCCTTAAAGTGTTTAACAAAATTTGGATTCATACGACACCATTGTTGAATTATCGAAGAAACATCTGGTTTTAACACAGTCTTATACTAATAAAATATGGGATCCAATATGTGCATATCAGAGTAATTACAAGCAAACACATCTTTAAATTCAAATAAAAGCATAAGTAATTCCTTCATGAATTTTCCCGTAAATTGGCACCTATTTTTACCTTTTAAGGTGTAATATCAGATGCTAAATTTACCTACTCAATTTGATCTTCTTGAATGTGGACACTGGGATGAGTAAAAACATCCTCCTTAGAAAGCCATGATGCCTCCACTTCAGATTGTAAGTGCTCAGATTCAGGTTGTACAACAACTGTTACAGGGTCTCGACAAAATTCTGACAATACTTTGGGTATATCAATTAATCCTATCGACTAGAGATCTCTGTTAACTTCTTCATCTTCCTCTAGTCCTACCATCATATGTGGTGGTTCTGCAATTGAGGGTAATTGAGCCTTATGATAATGTTGTTTGTCCTCTAAAGGAATATAATATTTTTTATGTTCTTTCTTAAAGGTAATAGCTTGAGATCCCCAATCTTGCTTCACTTTTACCTGCTTCAACCATGGTCGTCCAAGTAATAGATTGTAATCGTTACTCTTACCAATTAATTCAATTACAACAAAAGTAACTTTAAATGGAACATCTTGAATCTTGATAGATATATCCTTGATAAGACCAATATGCTACACATGTGATTGATCCACCATTCATATATAAAGTGTTGTTGGTTGTATATCTATCCATCCTAGTTGTCTATAAATAGGCAAAGTAGCAATGTTCACTCTGGATCCTCCATCGATCAATACCCTGAGAATCTGCTTGTTTTTAAACCATACCAAGTTAAAAGGTACATCATAATCCACTAATTGATCTTGACTTGTCTCTATTGTATTCACTTGAGCTTGTTCTTTGTTAGCATTATTATGGTCATGTTTATGTGCTTCCTTCAATAAATTGTCTCGAAAAGCAGGGGATAATTCCAACAAGTCACCAAGAGATAAGTGTATTGTAGATCTACAAAAGATCTGCCAAGGATTTGCCGCATTATTACTAGTCTCTGTAGTATTGAAAACTGAAGATTGAGTGATTGGTGCCTGATTCAGGATAGTAGTTTATGTTGATGATGTTAGTTGAATTGTTGTGGTGTCTTTACTAATACCTCTTATTGCGTGATTATTATGTCCAATCTGATCTTGCCTACTAGAACTCTCTTTTTGGAAATTTGATTGGAGTTTGCTTAGCCCATTCAACCGCTTGATAGTAAATATGATGGTGTAGTAACATCTGAAGCTAACATGAGATCAACTCTATTATGAAGCTTTTTGAACTGAGTAACTACCGAAGCTATTGGATCCTCGAAGGTTAACATTACCATATTAGTCATTGGGGATTTAATTTTTGCTTCCTACTTTCTCTTATCATATTTGTGTGTCTAGACAATCAATGCAAACATTTCCAAATTCCAGACAAAAGCTACATTGTAGTCCTTTACCTTCCTTTTGGTATTCTCCTTCATCCCTACAATATCTATTGAAGGGTCTATGTTCTTGCCCATATCCTTGGTAATTTGTCCAAGTTTGACCCCTATTTCCTGAAAAACCTGGTTTCTGCATATTCCAGGGATTGCTTGAATCATTCAAGTGGATATTATGTATAGAGGGTGCTAAATACCATTGAACATTATATCAAGGTTCTGGTTGAATATGATTAGTTATTGCTACTTGTTTTTTGGTGTTATGCCTACATTGATCCATATCGTGATCCATGTAAGGCACAATTGGCTACTACATGTCCTTGATTTCTACATTTTGTATAATAGAATTGACCATACAAATATGTTATTGCCAAAGTATTTGAAGTTATCATATTTATGTTCTCTAGGAGTGTTGCCAAATAGGATCGACAACCTTCAAGTTTTGTTCCAATTGCTCTGTAACATCTATAACTTGATCCAAAGATCTAGTAGCATCTAATGCAAATAGACAAATTTTTATTTTAATAAAGAATTAAGTCCATCCATAAACCATCCATGTACCACATCATCGGGAAGACGCTTTGCCTTCGAAATCTAATGTAGGGTACTTTGGAATAAAGAAGCATAGTCTGCAACCATTTGAGTTGCCTACTGCACCATATAATGTAAAGTAATAAATAACTGACCCATAGTTTTGGACTTCTAAAATTATCATAAAAACACTAGTTTCAATGCATCATAGGTTGCAAAACGATTTGGAGCAAATTTTTTTAGCCAACAAATGACTTCTCCTCCAAGGGTTGCCTCAAACACTTGACATTTCCCAGCATCATCCAAATTTCCTTCCAACAAATCATACTGTGTATCAAAAAGACAAACGTGTACATCAAGATCATCATCAAGTCTTTTGCTGAACTGATTAAACTGCATTCCGTTAATTTGATGAATTGGGTTTGCAATGTTACTCGAGACTTGCCAACACTTCCACTCTTCATCAGCAGGTATCCATAGAAATTTGTCTTCTTCAATCTTTATTCCTTCTTGGGAGTCCATCTCGAATATGACACCCATCTACCTTTGCAATACCATTTGCTTTTCTCCCAACTGCTCCATCCAAAGAGAATCCAAGAGTCCTGACACCACTCCTAAATCCCAAGGTCTTTCTCTTGTTCTTGTCTGATTCCTCCTTGGCTTGTCGTCCTTCTACTTCATCTGCTTGCAACTTCACTAGCTCGAAAGCCACTTGCACCTCCAGCAGTTGTGTCAACAATGGGTACGATAATATCCCTTTGTCCACCAAGGCACATAATTGTTAGGATACGCAGTCACTTCTAGAATTTCCACCATCGAGAGTTTTCGTATATTGTGAAGTAGATGATTTTGTTGCTCCAAACATTGCTTGTTGTTCTTGGTATTTCGAAAACCACTCACCTGATCATATTGGCATGATCTTTCTCCATTTGAGTGAATATGTTCTCTTCCTACATTTATCTGCTTATTACATTAGCCTTCAATTCACTTCACCAAGTGGTTGCCAAATGTTTGTCAAAAATATCCTTCACAACAAATTAAGAGTTTAGGGAATGGCGATTACTGGAAATACATCCAGTGCATTTCTATTCCCTAATTACAAAGAATACGTAGATTATACCAAAAAGAAATATTTGAATACAAAGATTTAGGAATAGAGAAACATGGAATATGATATAAAGATCAGTATTTCTTTACTGAGCAAAAATACATCAAGATAATAGAGAGAGTATAGTTGGAACTACAAACTGTGTGCAAGGATTTGTACAAACGCTACTAGACTTCTGCCTTAGCATCTCTAAGCTCTTGCATCTCTCTCTTCCTCCAGAGTGTCCCTCTATGCCTCTCTTCCTCAGAGTCACTCTTTATATTCTTCATAAATTAGTTACAAGGTAGACATGCTTTCCTAACTGTTAATATTCTTGTGAATTCTAAAAGACACAATATTTACAATATTTGGGAAACACAAAATTTGGGTGTTGAATCGACGACAACCTAATAGGGCAAAACACTCTTTCATGACTCTAGTAGCAGTTGAACCCAAGACCTCCTCCTTCCCGTCCATATGATTTAACCACTAGGCCAAGCTACTTGCTTGTTTAGAGAGCATATGCACATTTGCTTAAGTCTGCTCTCGAGACTTTGGCCCTACATTAGAATGACCAAACTGTGTCCTACTTTAGATCTATCTAAACTATTCAGACACCCATAAACTTCCTTTACAAGACAATCCCTATGGGCTACACTTGCAGGAAAAATCCTCATCCTTGTGGTGAGATAAAAAAGTACCATTTTGGGGACATCTTTTGTTGGTATTTGTGGGATTATTGTGGTATCATGGGTATTATGCCTTTCATTGTACAATTGCACTTTCAGTTAATTTAAGCCTTGAGAATGTGATCGTAACATTGAATTTCCCTTTGAAGTTGCTTAAGTTTGTGGAGGTGTCTATAAAGACAAACTTTCTTATGCCTCTAACTAGCTAAAGTCAATGTGTATGAGTGAAGCTTAAAAATAATTGAAGATAACCAAGTGGACTCTGTGTTATGAAGACAAGTCAAGACAAGATTGGATGGGATAACAACAACCTAAAAATTACACTAATGGAAGGATAGTCAAGCCATCGATGTAGAAGAATTGGGCTTGTCCAAGTGTCCAACCAAGTTTCCCTCATGTGGACACTTTCATAAGGGTCATCACATGCCTTCTAATTTCCCAAGGTCTATCACATGCCTTCTAAATTAAATGAGGATTCTTTTCACATGCACACCCAAAGGTGGCACTAAGAGAAGCTTCTCCCTAGATGAAAGTTCCTACACCTTAGGACAAATCAAGCCTAATGTTCACAACCATACAATTGCGAGCTCATATAAATAAATACCCCAAGGGTCAAAACCAAGGGGTTCAACCCAAAGGTTCAAGTATGCTCCAAGGGGAAATCAAGGGCTAAACCATTGCAAATATACATCATATTCTAATCTTTAGAATCCATATATTTAGGCTTCTAAATGAACTATACAACATGCACAAGTGTCCTAGTAAACTGGAGTTAACTCAAATGGATGCTTCTAGAAAGTTCCAAAGCTCGTGGGGCAAAACTCTCTCCCACGACTCTCGTAGGGCTTGAACCCAAGTCCTCTTCCTTCCTTACCATATGATTTAATCACTAGGCCAAGCTACTTGCTTGTTTAGAGATCATATGCACCTTTCCTTAAGTCTACTCTCAAGACTTTGGCCCTACACTAGAATGACAAATGGTGTCTGATTTCAGATCTGTCTAAACCAGTCAGACACCCATAACCTTAATTTATAAGAGAATCCCCATAGGCTACACTTGTAGGACAAATCCTCATCCTTGTGGTGAGATTAAAAAGTACCACTTTGGGGACATCTTTCATTGGTATTTGAGCATTCTTGATGGACATTATCTAGAATCAACAAAGGCCATGGTTGTTGTGGTAGTACTCATTACTTCAAACGAGTCTCCACATTGGGCCTTGGGGTTGTCTTTTCCCAATTCCTATCCTAAGTTGGCTTTCAAGCTTTGTTCATTCCTACTAGGTGCTAGGTGTTCTACCTTTGTTTGTGTGGGATTATGGTGGTATCGTGGGTATTATGTCTTTCATTGTACAATTGCACTTTCAATTAATATAAGCCTTGAGAATGTGATCGTAAAATTGAGCCTCCCTTTGAAGTTGCTTAAGCCTGTGGAGGTGTCTCTAAAGACAAAATTTCTTATGCCTCTAAGGAGCTGACTTCAATGTGTATGACTGAAGCTTAAAAATCATTGAAGATAACCAAGTGGAATTTCTGTTATGAAGACAAGTCGAGACAAGATTGAACGGGATTAAAACAACCTAAAAATTACACTAATGGAAGGAAAGTCAAGCCACCGATGTAGAAGACATGCAGATAAGCAAGTCAAGATGAGACACAGAGATTCAAACTTAATCAAATGAGTGTCGAGGTAAATTTAAAAGTCCTATATGTATCCTCTTCTTCTTCCTCCTCCCTTTATAGAAACCTTCTTGAAGCTTTATGTAATACAACTTCAAAAGTAAGAATAAATGGAAAACATCAACATTATTCTTCTCAATCTAGATTTCAAATACTTCACACAAAGGTTGAAGACAAGGACTAAAGTTAGAGAGATGTTAGCAATGCTAAAAAAATCAAGAATATGCAAATGACACAAAAAAGGAAGAAGCAAAGAGCCAACAACTAGCATTTTTCTCTCTTTGAATGCTCTCTTCCCTCTTTTTCCAAAACTTTGCAAAAAAAGAAACCAAAGATATGTGTGGATTATGTTACGATTGGTATCTATGTGAGAGGTTAAATGAGGAGTAAACAAATTTGTACATGTTTGCTTCCATAAACCACACATTATAAGTTAGGCTCCCCACATGCCCCTTAGACATTCTTATGACGCATCCATTCTCTTAATGTGAGCAAACATTCTCTTTTGCACTCACTTGTGTGCTTTTGGCACATTTGGCATCAGGGCGTTCATGTGCCCTCCATCTCTAGTTACAAGTATATAAGGGGGAAACGTAGCACTCATGTGCGTCATAACATCATCCTCCATTAAACTCCATTAAAGTATTGACAGTGTAGACGGAAAGGGGGAGAGGGAATATGTAGCGAATCCATCGAAGATCAGAATTTCAGTACTTTTGTAGAGGAAGGAGGTGTATCGTGACTCGCGACTCCTTGTAAAGTTGTAAGCAGCTTCATTAGGTCATTAGATTGAAGGTTGGCGCGTCTAAGATCTTCCGGGTTGACCTTGCGTACCGTTGGCCTTAGACTTGTCTGAAAGCGAACTCAACGACCCTTCTGGTTCCTGAATCCTTAGGAGGGCGCCCATTAGTCACGTCAGCAGGCACAGGCTTTTCATGCCTCTGAATGAGCAATATTCTTCTGCTTTGCCACGACGACGAGGAAGGGAAAGTTGAGAAGAGGTGAGTCATGGCCTTCTTGAGACGTTCTCGATCCTTATTTCGTTCGGCGTTCAGCATCACTTCTGCACAACCTCTGCCCGATCAATTTACTGGACCGATCCGACATTTCGGTTCTGCAACTCATGGTTCAGTCGTTCGAGCAACCCTCTTTCCAGGAGACGGTATTGGACCTGAGATATCTGCATCAGTAAAACAGGTGCGCTTAGTGTTTTTCTTCGGTTTCGGTTTGCTAAATTTTTTGTTGGCTCTTCAAGATCCTTACATTGTAGTATGTTATTTCCATTATGTTACAAAGTGTTCGATACGAAAACTGGATGCAAATGTTGGTTCAGGATACCCTTTTAAACCTTATGCCTGTGATGCACCATCGCAGACGGTTTAATGATTCTTAGTAACACTGAGAATGTAAAGAAATAAGCCTGTCTGACTGGCCTTTATAAACGGATGAAAGCCTTACTTATTATTTACGTGAACTCCTAGCAGCTTGCTAATTATAGTCACTATGATTATTTCTTGGAAGAATCTTCGTAACCTTCAAAGATAATGAAAAATGATTTGATATTTTCTTCGTTCGTGTTTATGGGCTTGAAAAGCGGTTTACGATGGGTAGGAGAGCGATAAGCTGAGAAGGCATGGTTTGTGGTTGTTTGTACCATGGAGCAACCTATTCATGAGTGAACTCTAGCCAAAATTTTTTATAGATAAACTTTTCTTTGTTCTTTTTTGGTTGATTCTCTATTTTGGTATACAATGCTCCAGCACTCTTTTGCATTTTTTTTTCTTGTTCTCTTTCTCATATTACATGAGCCTAAGCGAGGAAGAAACATCAACTCATGACATTGTGTAGTCATCTTGAGGTTATGGCAACTCTTTGCAATACTTGGGGTCTAACTCCTTCATGTTCAAGTTAAATTGTGTACAACTAATCATCCACATATTGATGTCTAGATAGAACGGGTGAATCAAAATCTAGAACGATACTTCTATTGCATCATCAACTGTCATAAGAAGGATTGGTTTGAACTTTTATCCTTTTTTAGAATTTGCGTATAACAATATCCATACATCTACCTTGTAGAATCCCTTCTTTGCAAGAATTCAAACAAGAGGTCACTGGGATCAAGAGCAATATAAGCATTATGCAAACCAACACCTCATCTAGAATCCATTTTATTGTGTTGGGAATATCAAGGGAGCACTAGATTGTGCCCTCTGACTAAACTAGACAAGATTTCGGAATTATACTATCGATTACAAGATCACCCATGTAGGGGAAATAATACAAGAATATGTAGCTTATACAAGAAGTCCCACAACCCGGGACTGATAGGTATGGATAACTCGACTAGAGATGATACAAGAATTATCTCGACAAGATCTCGTACCATGAGATTACAATAGGACAAAATAGAATGTCCAAGATACTAGACTAGACAAGACTAGAACAAGGCACAAGACTAGAACTCTAACAGGAACTTGGAAAGTACTTACTTGGAGATCGTGACTCCTTGAGCTTCCAAGACTGGCATTGACAAGACTGAGGATGTATGTGGCCAAGCCCTCCTTACATAGGTGTTCAAGGGCAGTTATCAAAGGCAGTTACGATACGATGATGTCATCAATAATGTTAGCAATCTAAACAAGACCTCTAGATGTTAGAATCTAGCAAGTAGACAATCGATCTTAGGGTTTTGACACGTTCCAGACACAATGGAAGCATTAGTTTCCCCAAATTTTGAACCAATCATGAGATATAGAAAGTCACATGGAATCTCAGATTCAGGATGGTTTCCTTTGTCCATGACATCACCTCCCCCTCAAGCGACGAGTTCCATGAGGAGCGGTCATGTTCTTTGGTCTCGGCTTCATTGGATTTTTCTTATGAAATTCTTGAACTTTGATAGGTGCTCTCTGAAGGTTCTATGCAGGTTCCCAAGTGCGATCACTGACGTCATACCCTTTCCAATGAACAAGGTACTTCAATCTTCCTTGAGATATTCTCTAATCTAGGACATGCTCGACTTCGAATTCTTCATGATCATCAATCATGATAGTTGGTGAAGGATTGTCTCTCCCCTCTCAATGGTGAAGTCTGACATGGTTCCAACATGGACACATGGAAAACTGGATGTATTCTCATTGAACTTGGTAACTGGAGCTTGAAAGTGCTTGGAGTAATCTTTGCCAAGATGGTGAACGGACCAAATCTCTGATGATCTAGCTCTGCATAAGGCTTTGAAGTCTGCAAATTATTTCTGAGTAACCACACTTTATCCCCAATGTGATAGAATGGATTTTGAACAGGATGTTGATCTGCATAATACTTATATTGTTCCTGAGCTCTATGGATTTCCTCCTGGAGTTCTTTTTGGATATCCATGAGATACTGGGCCTTATCTCTAGAAGCTTGGTTCTTGACATGGTTTGAGAGTTGTATATCCATCCTTGGGTATTGTCCATAATTTGGAAAGAAAGGAGTCTGTGTGGTAGATGTATGAACATTGTTGTTATGGGCGAAGTCTGCAAAGGGTAAGAGCTTAAACCAATCATTTTGATGATAGTTGGTGGTGCAAAGGAGATACTGTTCCAAGACTCGATTCACTCGTCCTGTTTGTCCATCAGTTTGTGGATGATTTATTGTAGACAGCTTGATTTGAACTCCAAGGAGCTTGCAAAGATTGTTCCAAAAGCTGGATATGAAGTGCGGATCTCGATCACCGACAATATCTTCATGCCATTTGTGAAGTCTAAAGATGTATTTGAGAAAAAGGTTGGAAGTGGTTGCACCTTTGATTGCCTTGGTAGTTGGAATCTTTGTAAATCTATCCACTATAACAAGAATGACATTGTACTTATTTGACTTTGGCAGATATGTGATGAAATCCTTAGATAATGAAGCCCATGGCCTTTCTGGAATAGGTAAAGATTGCAAGAGCCCATGAGGTTTATGTCGCAGTATCGTAGATCTATTGCAGGTGTCACATGTTGGGATATATTCTTTGACCTCCTTCCACAAAAGAGGCTACCAAAAATCCCTTAATATGAGCTCTTTTGTTTTATTTACTCCAAAATGTCCTGTTGCAAGGTTGTCATGAGATTGTTAAAGTACTTGGATCTTGTGCTTTCCTGGAGGGACATACAATAGGTTCTTATAGAATAATAACCCATCCTTTTCTTGGAACTCATTAACTTCTTGGACTTTTCCTTCTCGAATTTTGTGCTTGACGTTACAAAACAATTCATCATGTGCTAGTGTCTCATGAATCAAATGAGTCAAAGTTGAATCTTCATGGCGACTTGAAGAGATAGCGGCTAACTGGAGCTATTCAGGCTTGAGTAAAACACTCTCTTGTTGATCAAAGGCCTCTTTGCCTTTTTTGGTGCAAGGTAATATCTTCTCAACAAGGCATCTGATTGACATTGTTGGCATCCTGCATTGTATGTGATGACAAAGTCGAATCTAGATAAAAAGTAACTTCATTGAGATTGCCTTCTATTGAGGATGCGGGTGGCCATAAAATACTCCAAATTCTTATCCCTTGGTTCTCATCAGTGTTGTGCAATTCTGTGAACTCCTCGGGGGATAATCTGGAGATTGGTCCAAACAGTGGTTGTGCTCCCTCTTGAAGTTCTATGGCGTAATCGTAAGGGAGGATATCTGCATTCTTCTTTTCAAAAACATCTTCAAAGCCTTGGTACTGGTTGGGTAGCTCCATTGGACATCTTTCTTGGATTCTTGAGCTTGTATGGCATAGATCATATATGTCGCTTCCTTTCTTACTGCATGCATGAAGGCTTTGGCTCCTACATATAGTGGGTTCTTATGGATATCTCGACGAGTGATTCTATTCTCTCCCAATTGATGTCTAGTTTATGTTTCTTTAGCCGGGGCATTCCAATGATAATAGGATTTGTTGGACTTGATATGACATTGAAACATATGTGGGAATCGTGGTCACCAAGGTGTACTCTTAATGGTGTGGTTTCCATGGTAATATCCCCATATGTTGGAGGTCATCCATCTACTACTTTAACTACCATTGGTTTGTTCTTTTGAAGTATTGGAATCCTATGTTTCTTAACCAATCCTTTGTCGATGAAACATGAGGAGGTGCCTGAATCTACTAGGACTGTAAGGGAAAGGATCTTCTTAGGTATGATTAACCTAACAGGGGCAAGCCATGTTTCTATGGGTGTTGTTAGATTTACGAGGCCCTTTCTCATATCATGGTCTGATTGAGCGGTCTCTTTTACAACTCGACTTTCTCGTTTCCGTTCTCGACAAGCGCGATTGCAACTCTAGAGTTTTTTCTCTTGTTTGGA